>LBNU01034851.1:21254-36826 GCA_014162995.1 Artemisia annua
CCTATTGGGATGTCACCGTATAGGTTGGTATATGGCAAGGCGTGTCATTTACCAGTTGAGATAGAGCATAGGGCTGAGTGGGCAATTAAGCAGGTTAATATGGACTTAAATAATGCGGGTAATTCTAGGAAACTTCAATTATCTGAATTAGATGAGATTAGACGCGATGCTTATGAGAACTCCCGGATTTATAAGGAGAAAACTAAGGCTTTTCATGACCGACACATCACTAAGAAATCCTTCTTGGTGGGTCAAAAAGTTTGGCGATTCAATGCTAGACTTAAGCTCTTTCCGGGAAAATTGAGAAGTAAGTGGACGGGTCCATACGTTGTGACTCAAGTCTCTCCACATGGAGCTATTGAAATCAAAAATATGGAGGGTGGAGAGTCGTTTAAAGTCAATGGACACCATCTGAAGCCGTATGTTGTTTTAGAGAGTGAGCATAAGGACACGGTTGATGTGGTTTATTTGGAACCACTCCAACCATCTCAATAGCTGCAATGAGTTATGTCGGGCTGACGACGGTAAATTTAGCGCTTCGTGGGAGGCAACCCGTGGGTTGTAGTGTGTTGTGTATGTTCTTTCTAATTTTTTTCTTTTTATTTTCTTATTTTGTGTGTGTTAAAAACTTTGTGGGTGTGTTCACTATAAACCCTCACGAGACTAAACTCGTCAACTCGGGCTACCGAGTGGTTTAAAAGGCTTGTTGCATACGCTAAATGCAACCGTGATTCCTACGAAAGTGAGTTAGGTTTTTGTGTTGTGTGAGTTTGTCAAAGTGATTTTTAACCAAAATTTCAACTTAAAGTTTTTGCATTAGGGACAATGCAATGCTTTAAGTTGGGGAGGGGTTGTCACATGTGTGACATGTTTTTGTGTGAAATTGTGGTTAAAAATAGGTCAAAATATGATTTTTGGAAAAATTGAAAATGTTTAAAAAAATTTGGAGTGTCACATTATAAGAGTTTTGTGCTAATTGGATGTGGAAGTTTCTTCTACATATAGTTGTTGAGTGTTTGCAGATTCTGAAGATCAACTTGTGGATGACTTATTGAAGCAAACTAGAAGATCCAACCATGATTATAAGGTGCACCCGTTTCCATTGTATAATTTGGTTATAAAATTAATTTGATGGTTTGCATGTAGTTAGGCATATGTATAATTAGTAGATGATCAAACTATACCCGATTGAATTTCCCTACTTACTTTTGCTTAGAACGTGAAGAAAGTAAAAATAATATAATATGAAATATAATAATGTAATAGTTGGGTTAGGACATTAAACATACAAGTCTTTAATCTCGATCTTTCACGAAGCTTTCCATTCACACCTCGTTGGGGTACGACTCGGGAAATCACTTCCCGGTCTCACAAATATCACATTGCACGAGTTTACGAGGTAATCTTTTTCCTAAAAGGTTTACTTGTATTTCTCCACGTCTTGTTGTCACTCACGATAACTTTGACTCCACTTTGTTGATATTTTTGTGTACTTGTTGTTTTACACACTAAAACACAACGAATCAGCGTGATCAGATGCCTATGAATCCTATACTTGTTGTTGAGATCTTTGACGCGTGGGGTATTGATTTTATGGGACCATTCCCTACCTCCCATGGCAATGTGTACATTTTGGTGGCAGTTGACTACATCTCTAAGTGGGTAGAAGCTGAGGCTACAAAAACAAATGACCACAGTGTAGTTCTTAAGTTTGTTAAGAAAAATATATTTGCTAGGCATGGAATCCCCAAGGCCATCATTAGGGATGGGGGTTCCCACTTTAAGAACTTCAAATTTGGAAAGTTATTGAAACATTGTGGGGTTAATCATAGAATAGCAACCCCTTATCACCCACAGACTAGTGGACAGGTGGAAGTATCTAATAGGGAGATTAAACGAATATTAGAAAAGACCGTTCGTAGCGATAGGAATGATTGGTCCCTGAGGTTAGATGATGCTTTGTGGGCATATAGGACGGCTTTTAAGACCCCTATTGGGATGTTACCGTATAGGTTGGTATATGGCAAGGCGTGTCATTTACCAGTTGAGATAGAGCATAGGGCTGAGTGGGCAATTAAGCAGGTTAATATGGACTTAAATAATGCGGGTAATTCTAGGAAACTTCAATTATCTGAATTAGATGAGATTAGACGCGATGCTTATGAGAACTCCCGGATTTATAAGGAGAAAACTAAGGCTTTTCATGACCGACACATCACTAAGAAATCCTTCTTGGTGGGTCAAAAAGTTTGGCTATTCAATGCTAGACTTAAGCTCTTTCCGGGAAAATTGAGAAATAAGTGGACGGGTCCATATGTTGTGACTCAAGTCTCTCCACATGGAGCTATTGAAATCAAAAATATGGAGGGTGGAGAGTCGTTTAAAGTCAATGGACACCATCTGAAGCCGTATGTTGTTTTAGAGAGTGAGCATAAGGACACGGTTGATGTGGTTTATTTGGAACCACTCCAACCGTCTCAATAGCTGCAATGAGTTATGTCGGGCTGACGACGGTAAATTTAGCGCTTTGCGGGAGGCAACCCGTGGGTTGTAGTGTGTTGTGTATGTTCTTTCTAATTTTTTTCTTTTTATTTTCTTATTTTTGTGTGTGTTAAAAACTTTGTGGGTGTGTTTACTATAAACCCTCATGAGACTAAACTCGTCCACTCGGGCTACCGAGTGGTTTAAAACGCTTATTGCATACGCTAAATGCAACCGTGATTCCTACGAAAGTGAGTTAGGTTTTTGTGTTGTGTGAGTTTGTCAAAGTGATTTTTAACTAAAATTTCAACTTAAAGTTTTTGCATTAGGGACAATGCAATGCTTTAAGTTGGGGAGGGGTTGTCACATGTGTGACATGTTTTTGTGTGAAATTGTGGTTAAAAATAGGTCAAAATATGATTTTTGGAAAAATTGAAAATGTTTAAAAAATTTTGGAGTGTCACATTATAAGAGTTTTGTGCTAATTTGATGTGGAAGTTTCTTCTACATATAGTTGTTGAGTGTTTGCAGATTCTGAAGATCAACTTGTGGATGACTTATTGAAGCAAACTAGAGGATCCGTTTCCATTGTATAATTTGGTTATAAAATTAATTTCGATGACTTATTGAAGCAAACTTGTTTATAAGGTGCACCCGTTTCCATTGTATAATTTGGTTATAAAATTAATTTGATGGTTTGCATGTAGTTAGGCATATGTATAATTAGTAGATGATCAAACCATACCCGATTGAATTTCCCTACTTACTTTTGCTTAGAACTTGAGGAAAGTAAAAATAATATAATATGAAATATAATAATGTAATAGTTGGGTTAGGACATTTAAATTGATCTTATCCGGCTTGTCACCCGCGCAAGGTGGCCATAGAAAAAAGTTGGAGAACTGTCATAATTATTGGTGGTAGTCATATGCTGGGCTTGCCTATCTGATTCGTCACCCACGCAAGGTGATATTTTAGTTGTTAGCATGGGTCAGACGCCAATTTTTATGATGGATAGCATTGCACTTTTAGCTGAGACAATTTATGTGAAATAACCCAATCCTTGTATTGTTGTTAATGAAATTAGGAAGGTTGGTTTAAGCTAGTGCATTGATTAATTAGACTATGTGGTGGATAACTCCATCATATGATATACCAGTAGGCACGAAGCATAGCTGTTCCCATTTAATTAAATGGACTAAATTAACCGGTTCCCATGTACTGATGTGTCTTAGTACGCACCTACATGCTAAATATTCATACATCCGAACGATTGGTCTTTATATCAACCTTAAAAGGAGTGTATTAAGCATTCGGGATGACATGTATAAAATAACGGTCCCGGATGGCTAAAAAAGGAGCTTATGTATGTTATGAGCAAAATGCTTGAAAGATGAAGTAAAATTCATGTGCAAAAATTGAGCAAAAAGTGAAAATATGTAAGCTAATATATGATGGCTTATGTGCTCTTAAAAAGTATGCTCCCATAGTATTAAAAACTCCGGTATTATAAAAGGTGTAAGGTATTCTCACCTCTTTTTTTGGATCTATGTTTAGATTGATTATAGGGGTGTATTAAGTATGTTGGGCACACGGTTAATTATATTAAACATAAAGTAAATGGAACCGATGGGAACGGTTAAGTTAAGTGTTTAAGAAGGACAAAAATATTGGTAATCATTTTGGATTATTGGTCACATAGGATGGTTATTAGTGTACTAGTTTAAATTTGATCTTTTTGATGGAATTTCAATGGTATGATTAAAAATTATGTAAGTAACATGCTAAGATTTAGTAGATTTCTTCCTCGGGACGAGTAAGGGTTAAGTTGGGGAGGTTTGATCGGTGTATTTTATATACACCTCATAGCATGTTAATTACGCATTGTTGCATTGTTATTCGTTGTTATGCATGTACTTTGAGGGTGTTTTGTGATTATGTAGGCTATGCACACAAAGGAGCTAAAGTTGCGATATTAAAAGCTTAAAATAAAGACTTAAGAGATTTGAACGTTGTTGCACTATTTTGGTCACAACTTCATACGAGCTCCGTTTTAGTTGATTCAAAAAAGCCGTGGAAATATGAATGAGAGAGCTAGATATTTAAATATTACGATGCACGGAATTCTGAAGTGAGCTCATGATTTTTAGCTGTTGAAAAGCCAGCTCGTTATTACAAGATACACATAGTCTTAAAATGTTGCAATTAAACTAAATCCCATGTGTTGGGCCCGGGTATTTGTTGCTATGGTTGGACGACAGACGAGCAAAAGAATATAAGGCATCTTGGGCCTTGGCTTGGACGTGGAGAAATCAACTTTTAACTCCTATATATCATTGGGAAAAAAAAAAGACGATCACCTCATTCGTTCTAGGAAAGTCAGCCGCCACTTTGTGTATTAAAAATTCGTACTGGTTTAATACAGAAAAGATTCATTCGTATATGATATCACTAGTTATAATGCCCGCGCACGCGCGAGATTTTTTTAAAAAATTTTAATAATATATTTTTATTGTTTAGACCTGAATTAAATTTATTTATATATCAAGCACATTATCGTAACTTGAACGTTCAAGAGTAAGGCAACAAAAAAACTTAGTCGTTGCATTTTGTAACACGTATAAAGGTTATTCTTATAGGACTGCTATAAGTTGGATATGAAATAAGATTGTCCATGGCCGAATTAAACACCGAATTAAACAATGGATCACTAAAGGGCTTGCTAACTTCCATGTTAAACCTGAACGCACTTTGAGATCATTATTTTTCCCTGACTCCTCTCTTATCGGATGTTTTCCTCCAAAATACGGGTGGAGCGTAACTACACACTTGGTATTAGGTTAGAAATTCTAAAAAACCTATATGACTAAGCTATGACCAAGTTAATTCAATGATAAGCACACATGTCCTAAAGGTGAACTGATCCTAACAATTCCCAAGCCTAACACCCCCACCCAAGCAACATTTTTCTTATGCTAATAGCTAGGCTCCTAGCTTGATACAAAGATGACGGGACACTCAATTGAGGTGCATTCTGCATAAAAATAAAAATGGTAACATTGATGTCACATTTATACTCGCCAAATATAAAGTATTTTTATCCCATATGAATTTAACATAAAGGTCGTTCGTAGATGACAAAACCTTAGCTATATGTCTAAACAAAATACCAACTATATTCCCATCCTAATTAACACTACTACTTTACATGTTCAAATCAAGGTGTACACTTCTTTAGTTTTTTTATTATACCACAAAATCAGATGATCGNCATTGTTGCACTATTTTGGTCACAACTTCATACGAGCTCCGTTTTAGTTGATTCAAAAGGCCGTGGAAATATGAATGAGAGAGCTAGATATTTAAATATTACGATGCACGGAATTCTGAAGTGAGCTCATGATTTTTAGCTATTGAAAAGCCAGCTCGTTATTACAAGATACACATAGTCTTAAAATGTTGCAATTAAACTAAATCCCATGTGTTGGGCCCGGGTATTTGTTGCTATGGTTGGACGACAGACGAGCAAAAGAATATAAGGCATCTTGGGCCTTGGCTTGGACGTGGAGAAATCAACTTTTAACTCCTATATATCATTGGGAAAAAAAAAGACGATCACCTCATTCGTTCTAGGAAAGTCAGCCGCCACTTTGTTTATTAAAAATTCGTACTGGTTTAATACAGAAAAGATTCATTCGTATATGATATCACTAGTTATAATGCCCGCGCACGCGCGGGATTTTTTAAAAAAATTTTAATAATATATTTTTATTGTTTAGACCTGAATTAAATTTATTTATATATCACGCACATTATCATAACTTGAACATTCAAGAGTAAGGCAACAAAAAAACTTAGTCGTTGCATTTTGTAACACGTATAAAGGTTATTCTTATAGGACTGCTATAAGCTGGATATGAAATAAGACTGTCCATGGCCGAATTAAACACCGAATTAAACAATGGATCACTAAAGGGCTTGCTAACTTCCATGTTAAACCTGAACGCACTTTGAGATCATTATTTTTCCCTGACTCCTCTCTTATCGGATGTTTTCCTCCAAAATACGGGTGGAGCGTAACTACACACTTGGTATTAGGTTAGAAATTCCACAAAACCTATATGACTAAGCTATGACCAAGTTAATTCAATGATAAGCACACAGGTCCTAAAGGTGAACTGATCCTAACAATTCCCAAGCCTAACACCCCCACCCAAGCAACATTTTTCTTATGCTAATAGCTAGGCTCCTAGCTTGATACAAAGATGACGGGACACTCAATTGAGGTGCGTTCTGCATAAAAATAAAAATGGTAACATTGATGTCACATTTATACTCGCCAAATATAAAGTATTTTTATCCCATATGAATTTAACATAAAGGTCGTTCGTAGATGACAAAACCTTAGCTATATGTCTAAACAAAATACCAACTATATTCCCATCCTAATTAACACTACTACTTTACATGTTCAAATCAAGGTGTACACTTCTTTAGTTTTTTTATTATACCACAAAATCAGATGATAGCATGTATACCAAATCTCTGTGCATTTGTATCGCAGAACTGATGCCTTCTATCTCGTTGTAAAAGTCAGGTGTTGAGTTGGTAGCCATTTGAGCCAAATCTTTCTCACTATCTTATGAAGATGACGAGTTACTGTGTGCGGATTTGTCTTCTTGATCATAAGATTCTTCTTGGTACATATATTCAATCATCTGTTCATGAAATGTGGATCAAGATTATCACAAATAATAAGGGAGGAACATTCCATAAAATAATAGCTTAGTTTGGCAATTGAACCGTCCGTAATTATACTTTTTTATATCCTAGCTTATCTATTATGAAGAACCCCTTTTTTTCGAAAAAAGGATTCGGTAAGTAAACCAACCATCAAAATTCTCCAATGGCACTCTCATTGGGTCGATAAATCCTCGCTTATCATATTCCAGAACTTTATAATCAACTTCCATAACGGCTCCTTCCACGGAAATAACCATCAAGTTCGGATGTCTCTAGATGGCTTTATACACAGTTCTGCCAGTTCTATCTCCAATTTATTTTTATACTTCTATATCTGAAGATAAAGTATCTATTTGACACCATAAACAATTTCTAAATCAAAGACATTCTCTCATCCCCATTCCCGTCCCTTATGCCTAAACCCTCAATCCAAATACCTAATAACGAAAATAGATAATACACTATAACTGGCTAAAAGTGATTGAGAGGTGTTCACAGGAATTTTATGTCTTGTGCCTTGGCAACACGCATAACATCTTTTTTCGCCTCAACCTCTACATCCTTTGTTAAAGTACCTACTTTCTTTGCCAACATCTAAAACAACCAATATTGGAGTCCAAACAATGATTAATAGATTCTTAATAAATGTGTCAAAATGGGTAGGTTGGGTAACGGGTCAGGGTAGATATGGTCCTCAATTGAGGTGACTACGGTGGGAAGTGACTATGGTAGTGATTATGGTATAAGGCTTTGGAGCAAAATTATCATAGAGCCATTCCATTTTTTAAATGACTTAATGGGACTAAGCCATAATATATACATTTAAGCATTCAAATAACATTTTTATTGCAAATTTGTGAGAAGTTCCTTTCCGAGCCATAATTGTATTTATTGTTTATCTTAATCTAATACAGTAAATTGTTAACCATTTAGTTAAAGAATTTCGAGACTCGAAAGTTAAGTAGTTCATATTTAATTAGTGTTCTACTTCTTTTAACGAAACAAAATTTTCATTTACTAATATCTTTTGTCCCTGCTATATTTTGATCTAGTGGTAAAGAGTTAAGAATCCACAATACTCTAAAAGCATTGTGATGTGTCTTCATTTTGTTGACCATGAGATCGAATATAAATTTATTCGATGTCTACTTAACTTAGATTAGAAAAAGCCACCTATTATTGCTAGTTTCAATCAAAGCGTAACTCCGATGTCTACTTAATTTTAATGAAACTAACAGCTTACCGCTTCATGTTAATAGACAAGCATTTATAAATCTAGAATGAATTCGAACATAAAATTAAAGGTATATGAGGTCTAGTTTGTAGCTGGTACCTTTTTTTCTTGCAATGTGAGGCCTTAATTCAAAACTAACCTGATGTTCTGCATAACTTTTATTAGATCATCAATACAACAGTCTTGTTTGCAAGTGCCATAACACCTAACAAAAAAAATACCTCAGATTAACCATGGCCATCTAAATAGAAGTCTAAAATGGGAACATGTATATACATCAAAAGTGTCGAACATACAACTCACATCTCTTCATGTAAACAACCTGAAATCAAATTGAAAGAAAAATAAATCATCTATAGGGTTGTGGGAAGAAAGGTAAAAAAGATGTCGTTTTTAGAATCGAAATCAACGTCCTGATCATCATCTTAAACTGACTATTACAATCAATATCGAAATCATTCTTCATCTTGTGTTATGGTTTGTTTGAATCGAATGCAGATGGGGTAGTTGTTTTTTGTGTTTTTGATTTTGGTTTCTTTGAAAGAATGAAGTTAATTTAGAGTTCATGACCTTCTGTTTTAGATTGTCAATTTGGTCCAGAACTAAATAAAAAACTGGAAGTACATGCGCAACTTTAGTTTTTTTATACATGCAACTATGAAAACGGGATAATTTTTGGCCAAATAAAGAAATATTTTACCTTTTTTAATTAAGCATACTGTTAGCTTCGCTTTTTTATAAAGATAACGTCACACAAGTGAAATGGAGAAACTACAGGGACTACTATTGTCATTGTCAAGTAGGCAAACATGTAGTGTTAGGAGCCTATAAATACCCCTCATGACTCTCCATGAGGGGTGTGGGAAATAGTGTGTAAATTTTCACTTCATTTCATTTTAATAAAACACCTAGTTCTTCACCTTTCTCTCTCTACTTTCTCTCTCTAGAACTAACCATGTTTATTACATATTTCCATCAACCGCGACCTCCGGAAGGTGTTTCTTGGATTCTACAATTGGTATCAGAGCTAACCAGGGGCGATTCGTAGGGTTTTGGGGTGTAATTTCGTGTTTTATGGGCTGTTGGTACGTGTTTTATCGAGTTTGGTGATGATCTTATCGAGTATGGGTGCCAAAATATCGAGTATGGGTGCCAAATATCGAGTATGAGTGCCAAATTTCGAGTATAGGAGCCAAATTTCGAGTATGGAAGGGGTTTTATCGAGTATGAGGCTCAACTTCAGCTTTTACCGAGTATGGTCTGACACTACCGAGTAAGGATTGTCTCAGGAGTACCGAGTAAGGTAAGCCAGGAGTACCGAGTAAGAGTTACAGCAGCAGTTTTACCGAGTAAGGGTCCCAGACTACCGAGTAAGGTCAAAATCTTTCGAGTAAGGTCCTAAACTACCGAGTAAGCTTGCTGTTTTCGAGTATGTGAGCTAATTATCGAGTATGCCCTTCATTTTATCGAGTAAGCTTGATTTTTTATCAAGTAAGCTCATTTTTGGCAAGTTAGCCACTACCCCTTATCGTTTATCGAGTAAGGACTTCTCTAAGGTCAATTCTAAACGAAACTATGCCGAAATTGACTTAGGATATCGAGTAACGAGATAGGATTTTGAGTAAGGGAATATCAAAAGATTAATACATAAACAAAACCCTAACCTCATCGAATAACCTAAAGTCTAAATACCATAAACCCTAACTTCCAACTTACCTAAACACATGAGATTATTGGTAAATCAATCTTATAGATCATGATTCATTTCCTTGTTTCATTATCATCAACACCAATATATCTCAAACCACCTCCAACCACACCACGAATTGCTTAAACGATCCTAAACAAGATTCACACTCAAATGACAACGGCTAGTATTGTATTTTTGTGACTATGGGAATAATACTTTATCACGTTTCTGGGTTTAAAGTTCATTCCAAGGGCATGTGTACTTATTTATCTCAAAGTCTAGGGGAGGATGGATGCATGACTTTCGAAGATACTTGTTTGGGCATATGTTATAGATGACGAAGACTTGGTTATCTAGTTTTCATAGGTCAAGGGGTGGACGGACGAAGACCTAGTTAACTATCACTTAAAGGAGTTACGTTGTAGTGCTCAGTGTCACACAAAGATGTGGATAATCAAGAGGTGATGTACATCTTATACTTGATGGTTGGTTGGTTGAAGAGTATAGAGTACTCAGAGATTCGGTGGAGTACGAACTCTCAACACCGTTCTTAGTCACAGCATTACAAGATTAAGTCACATATCTACGGGGTGTTTACTTCATTGTCAGATTGGTTATATTGGGTTTTTTCTCTAGTCATTGGTCATTTACTAGCTGGTTGGAATTTGAAGAGGTCGCTTATAGGTTGAAGAGAAGAGAAGAGATTGTAGAAATAAGAGAGTCATATCCTATCAGCATATTCTCACAAATTATGCTTTCATGGTCTATCTATATTGCATCAGAAGTGTAAAGTACGGGTAATTTTGGCATGTACACACAATAGTATGATGATTTCGATAAATCGCAACCATCATGAGGGAGAAGAACATGCCAAAAGAAGTAGTGTTTCATCTTCAGTACGTTGGTTGATCGAGGGAATTGTGCTTACACTAGAACCGAAGAAGTACTAATGATGTGTACATCGGAGCGTATTACCAACCTTCTGTGCAATACTATGTGAGTTATGCTATGATGCTCCCAGAACGACAACCATGGTGCAAACTCATTAGTATCTACCTTATCCGCTGCGAGATGAGAAGAGAGTTGTCAGTTCAGGAGGGAGCAGAATAAAGAAAAAATGCTCACTAGTTAGGAGGGAGTAATAACCTAACTAGTCCATTGCAGTTGAAGTTCAGAGCTACATAGACCTTTGCCGTCAGTGTCAAAGATCAAACGCCGAGATCGTCGGAAGAGAGAACTTCAAGTCTGCATCAATATCTAGGCTACAGAGACTCTGCGCTTCAACATCATCAACATAGTTTACTGTTGTTGTAATTCTACATTGTTAATGTATTTATAGGTCTCATTGTGACGATATCTTGGAGGGAGATTGTTAGCTTCGCTTTTTTATAAAGATAACGTCACACAAGTGAAATGGACTAGATTAGAAACTACAGGGACTACTATTGTCAAGTAGGCAAACATGTAGTGTTAGGAGCCTATAAATACCCCTCATGACTCTCCATGAGGGGTGTGGGAAATAGTATGTAAAGTTTCACTTCATTTCATTTTAATAAAACACCTAGTTCTTCACCTTTCTCTCTCTACTTTCTCTCTCTAGAACTAACCATGTTTATTACATATTTCCATCAACCGCGACCTCCGGAAGGTGTTTCTTGGATTCTACACATACTTAAAATACTAATAAGATAGATACACAAAGAGCATGTCGCATACTTTGTTTGATGGCCTGTTTTGAAAATGATGAGTCTTCTTTAAAGACTACTTCAAGTGGTCAGAGTGTTCAATCATTTTGGGTGGTGTTGCAAGCATCTCATGATTAGCCAGTCTTGTTGTGAGAATATATAAAGAAGACCCTTTGCCTTGAAAGGATGCTTCAAGTGAGCCGCAATAGATATAAGTTACTAACCTGTAATAGATATTTTTCAGCATCTTATACGCTTGTAGAAAGTTGAGAAAACTGAGTAAATGAAAGACCTTAACCTGTTTTGACTTCACTGGCATCAGCGGTACAAATTGTTCAATGTCAGCTCTACATAAGGTGCAATGGTTACTGCGATATGGGCGACCAGTAAATATTTTATAGTCAGCCTAGAAGTCAATATACTGAAATTCTTACGGCCATTGCCCGAAGTATTTTTTTTTCAATAAATATGCTGCAAAAGGTGTGTTTCGGCTATCAATGGGACAGAGCATAATACGTCTCTTCCGGGTTTAATAACTCAAGTTTTGATCAACGATGAATATAAGTCGATATAAAAGAAGAAATTATGCAACTAAATTGACCTTGTTTACTTGATCTTGGTATTCTTTTCCTTTGGCATCTTGTTTACTTTTTTGTGTGTCTGGTGCCCCTTAAGATATTAACAACCACATGAGGTGAAATCATAATTTTATTGCAGTAAAAAGCCAAACACCCTTATATAGTTTGCATTAAGTGAATCAACACCAAACAATCAACAAAACACCCAACAATCAACAAAACATTATAAGTCAAAGCAACCACTAAACCTTAAACTAAATTTAGCATATAAAATTATGTAAACCCTATTTTATAAAAGATTCAGATGAAAATTTTAATAGTTCACCAGTTGGAGCCTCAATTTTGACTTTCTATTACTAAGACACTTAGTCACCACCTTGGCTTAGGGTTCATACTCAATTGTGTGATATAAGAAATCAAAATTGGTAATAGAGAATATTAAATTTAAGATATACATACCTTATTCACGAAGGACCAAATCAAAGTTAGGTATACACCCTTTTAATTGATTTGTTTTGTTTTTCCACCTTTAAACACTCCGATTCGATTTAGTCAATATGATTTAGGAATTAGGGTTACAATTTCAAATATGCAAATCGGGTCTGCGGAAGTTTTGTGTCAAAACTCAAAAGGGTGGTTTTGTTTGTTCCACTTTAACCCCTAAGTTCTTTGTGAATTAACTCCGCTTTCTTTAAAGTTTTATTTTTTATATTTTTGACACATATATTTTTGTTCATAACTTTTCTGAAAAAACTTGTAAAAACAAATTTTTATAAATTTTAGCTAAATAAGGAAATATTTAGGGTTTTTAAATTAAAAATATTCAAATAAAATAAAGTTAAATAAATGGTTTATTACTTAACAAGGGAAGGTTGAGTTTTTCAAAATGAAAAAGTCCCCACTAGGGGTTTTGTTTTATTATATAAAAGATTATTATTGGTTTTCCTCGGCGAACTTTAATTCCCTTGTTGTTATTAGCAGGTAGTAATATGCAAATCGGAATGAATAGTACGATGTCCAACAACGTGATGCACGGCTAAACCTTTTTGTAATCTCTCCCGGTAAAAGATATTTGGTTTGATCATTGTTAGGAATACGATTTTTGTATAAGAAAGATTCGGTCACCCCATATATGATTAAGCATTGTTTAGCTCGTATAAGTTACATTAGTTAGTTATACGTAGTTTAGAATTAGATTAGTTCGCGGAAGAAGGACGGGTCTTTACCCACTATATACCTGATCCGCAGCCCAAGTGGCACGCCCTAGTGGCAAAACCCATGTATATAAACCCCTCTCCATCCTTGGAGAGGGTAAGCCTTCTCTCATAATCTCATTTTCTTTTTTTTTTGGTTTTCTCTCAAGGCTTCATCTCTTTCTCTCTCTAACTTTTCTCTTCTAAAAATTTCTTTCTTCTTTCTTACCATTCAATCGCAGCCAACCACAAGTATATTTGTGTTTTTGTTTGGATTGTTAACTAGGTATCCTACAGATTGGCTATCAAGAACCATAGTTACATTCCTAGGGATCATAGAACTTGGGTGTATGGTTTTTTTGGGTTTCTACTAGTTAGGTGGTTTTGATCATTTTGGTGCTCGTTTGTGGTGTTTCTTGTGATCTTTCTTTGTAACTTCTGGGATTAGGAAAGGTTAGATTCATCTAGTTCAGTTGTTTGGACCATTCTAGCGTTTGTGAGGTGTACGAATGGGTTTTGGAACTTTCTTGTCAGGGTAGCCTCACGTTAAAGTATTCTTCACAGCGGTTATTGGGTATTCAGCGGGTTTAGTAGTAGCGGTTAAGTACAAGTATGAGACGAACATTTACGCTGTACTGCTGTTACCTATATCAGCGGTTAAACTCTAGCGTTTACTTCACCAGCAGTTAAGTTTGGGTATTTAGCGGATAGTAATAGCGGTTAAGTACAAATAGTGGAGCGACATTACGCGTAACTTTGACTGTATTAGCGGTTATTCACAGCGGTTAACTACTCAGCGGTTAAGTCAGAGTGGTTCTTTACTAGCGGTTACTCCTCAGGTCTATTCCAGCGGTTAAGTTTCAGCGTTTAAGTCTTACGGTTAAGTTCACATCATTATAATCAGGCGGTTCACTCTCAGTGGTACTTTACTAGTGGTTTACTCTGTCAGCGGTAATTCAGTGTTACTCGTACCATGGGTTACCTATCTATGTGTGTTTCTCTGGTTGACTTTAGTAAAATCCCGCGAAAGAATTGATTTCTCGGTTTAAGTCACGTGAGTTGTAAAAATCCCGTCTAATGACCTTGTATCATGACTTACTGAACTCTATGATGTATTCAAGCTTGGCTGTATCTGACACTCGACCCCAATGCTAGAAAGGATACGGACTAGAGTCTGTGTCACAAGAATTCGTGTATGTCATTCAAAGAATAATGGGAAAACATTCTGAATCAATTGATGAAGGCCATTCCAATGGCACTTACCAGAGATGTTATCTCCACTGGGAGATGGAAGTCACCCTGGAATGGATCAGACCCTTGCTCGTACAAGATCTGATATTGAGCTGAAAAGAAAACGATTTATGATGCTGACATTCGGCTTCATAATCATTGTGTGTACAATGGGCTACCAAAGGACATATACAAAACTGTATAACTCTAACACTGAGGCCAAAGCTGATTGGACAATTTCAAAATGTTTACTAGCTGGTTCAGAATTAACAAAGGAAGACCGTGAGTGCTCAGTTGTACGATTGAATCGAGCACTTTAAGATGAACCCTGGTAAAGGATCAAGATATACTATGTCAGATTCCACAAAGCTGTTGAATGACATGAGAATGATCAGAATGACAATGCCCAACATCCAACTCAACTCAAATGTTCGTCAATAAGCATGTCGCCAGAATGGATCGATTTGTCACGGCTGTGAACTAAACAAAGTATCAGAACCAACTATGACAACTCTCATGCTTATCTACAACAATATGAGAAACATGCCATGTATGACGGCAGCTAAGAGAAAAAGTTCATCCCTCAAATGATCCTCTTGCTCTAATCCTCAGTGCCTCAAGTTACAACCAATTCTCAGCTGACTAATCAACCCTCCAATCACTACTCAAGCAACACAGAATCAAT
This sequence comes from Artemisia annua, assembly GCA_014162995.1. Classification (NCBI taxonomy): domain Eukaryota; kingdom Viridiplantae; phylum Streptophyta; class Magnoliopsida; order Asterales; family Asteraceae; genus Artemisia; species Artemisia annua. The sequence goes on from LBNU01034851.1 coordinate 36,774, forward strand.
CCAATTCTTGTCAAGCCTCATGAATCAGCAAATGTCAAAACCAAACTCACAAG
>LBNU01034851.1:42346-61124 GCA_014162995.1 Artemisia annua
AACAAAGTCAAAAGATCATCATATACATCAAGGAAGTCATCTTGAGTCGACTATCAATGAAGAATCAACAACTACGAGCTACAAAAGAATCTACAAAGATCTCAATGCAAGAATTCAAGAATAAAGAACAAAAGGGTGACCTCTCTTAGGGGGAGATTGTTAGGAATACGATTTTTGTATAAGAAAGATTCGGCCACCCCAGATATGATTAAGCATTGTTTAGCTCGTAGTAGTTACATTAGTTAGTTATATGAAGTTTAGAATTAGATTAGTTCGCGGAAGAAGGACGGGTGTTTACCCACTGTATACCTGATCCGCAGCCCAAGTGGCACGCCTAGTGGCAAAACCCATGTATATAAAACCCTCTCCATCCTTGGAGAGGGTAAGCCTTCTCTCATAATCTCATTTTCTTTTCTTTTTTTTTTGGTTTTCTCTCAAGGCTTCATCTCTTTCTCTCTCTAACTTTCTCTCTCTAAAATTTCTTTCTTTCTTTCTTACCATTCAATCATGTTTACGATGTTAACTAGTATCCTACAATCATGTTTACGGATTTTATTTTGTTTGTCAAACATTAATTCATATGATTTTAATGCATATCATTTGTTTGATTTTAATGTTTTAATATAATTATTTGGTGAATTATTGCAAGACATATTATTGTGAGTCAACGATTGTGCCGAGCCTAATTAGTATAAGGGTTAAGACGGTCGTGTGCTAAACATAATTTGTACCCATAATTGTTCATTTAAGTAATTATAAAATTAATTGATAGGATTATTGTAAGACATGTTATTGCTAGTCAATGAGTAGTTCAACTAGTTTAGGGATTAAGACGATTCATGTGGTGAACATAACTTGCGCCCAAAATTGTCATTTTCAATTAATACAAACTATGTGTATGTGGTTTGAGGACAAACATTATTAATAATTCGTAACTTGGTCTTATCAATATATCCGGAGCCGGGAGGGATTGCTTTTTACTCAACTGTTTACAACTCTTGCTTTTATTTGTTTATTTACTTTTTATTGCTCATTTGCTTTCTAGTTAATTAGTAGTTTTATTATTAAGTCTTAAACAAACCAAAACTTTTATTAATCAGTGATCACCCCAAAACTTAAATTAAAACCACATACTCCTCGTGGATACGATACCCGCTTGCCCTATCTAGTATAAGGTAATTAGGTTTATTTTTGATCGGTACAACGACATCGATCATCGCCCCGGTACGAGACCTCCAATGAACGCGTCCCCCCTCCCTTTTGTATTGGCTTGGTTTGGTCGGCAAGTCGATCGGACGAATTGCACATATATATGTGGGTCCCAAAGCACATCTAAACATATTTTAGTTGAAAAAGGGTTTGGTCGGCAAGTCGATCACTACTACAGGCATTTGGTCTTAGAAATAGAAGTTGGGTTGGCATTGAGTTGGCAGTGGCATTTAGTCATGCTATCAGTCACAATTACTACTAGTTTAATGAGGATCTTAATACATGTGGCAAGATTAATGGTATATGTAAGAGCCTTAGGTGTGGTGATACACCAAAACTCCTCATTTGGGGCCCACAGTGTGTCACATCACTTTAACAACCCTCTTTACAACCCCTCACTTACAACTAACTTCAACTTACTCATTTTGGGGCCCACCACTTACAACTTTATTTTATTTTTCACTCTCAAAAAGAAAAAAGAAAAAAAAAGGACAAATGTGTGATAAGAAGTACAAGCAATTGCCTCGTTGTGCAGACGAGCAACACCAAAATGAGGAGGTTTGAGGAGTTGGGCTGGTGTGGTGGCTAGGCATGAGAAGCAAGCCATGTCACCATGGCGAGGTGATGGCGAGCCCACACCGTCCGCTCTAAGAAGAGAGAAATAGTGAACAATGAATCGTAGTCATCCAATCATTTTCCCTACGTAAACATCTTGCATTCATTGTTTTTGCACATGCTTTAGTAATTAGGTAATAAGGTGAGTATGTATGGAGATGAAGTGGTGTCAATTTGAAATGAAGGAAAAGCTTGGTCTTATCACACTCTTAATCAAATCACTGAAATAAACGAGTATTAATTTAAACTTGCAAAGGATAGACATCTACTTGATGGATTATTTCATAAACGTATATAAGTGACTGAACCTGCATTGGATATAAAACAACAACTTGGTCGATCATTGAAATAAAGGAGTATTATTAATATGATGATATGCATATAGCGATATACATGGTTAAATTGACATTTTGAATTATATTTAAACCCGTTCATCCCCGGTCCAACTGTCCTTCATCTTGGGTCCTTCCGGCCCTTCTTCTCCAAATACCTCAGCTGGGACCTTCTCCAACAATTTTTTGGCAAGTGCTTCCACCTTGTCCGGCAAGTAGCTAGTTGCCTTCAGTATTTCGCTCTTATATTCATAAGTAATCTTAGGACCCCATCTCCCCGTATAGTTCAACCATGGTTTAAGGACCGAATCCATGTTATCGACACAAACTACATCATGTTTAGATGCAATATCCATCACGTTCTTGCTTTTTGCAGCGTCATCCCTAATACCAAACCACACATACTTTTCCCCTCTTACAATTGGTGATTTTTTTGAGTATGAGTTGAATTCATTGTATAACATTTTCATGTCATTTTGGTTTATTTCCTCTTTTAAATGCAAATGAGCACCTGGAGTATTGTAGTGTGTATGCCCATGCAAAGAGGCATACACCACAGGCCTAGTTCCCTCCACGAACTCAAATTCTGTAGGACTAAACCATTTTCCCTTAGCGTGCTGAGATAGATAGACCGATTTCAAAATTCCGCTGAAGTTATCAATCCTTAATGTAATATGTTCCCAATCACCAACATGTTCCCCTATCTGTGATAGCTTAATGGTGAAAGGTCCAATTTGTACCTTCCCTGCACCATTAAAAGGGTAATATAACCATATGGCTAGATCAGTAAAGGTTCCCCCTAGAGCTCGTTTCACATGTATGTAAGCAATCGCATCATGTAAAAACCCTCTTTTAGCCTTTTCTTTGTTGTAAGCTTCATCTGATGGGAGGTCCAGATATGCATCATCCACTGTACCATAATCCGGAAGTAATTCACCATCATTGATCACAGGCCAGTGAATTCCGCCAACTTGGTATATCTCAGCCCCATTATTAAAAAACCACAAAACCGATGATGGAAAGTATTTTTCATTGGGATGGAAATAGACCCAAGGAGCATAAGCACCGATCATTGTTTTGATTTGTAAAGAATTAGGCATAGCAAAGTAAGGATCACTCCTGACCATCTTCAAACACACTAACTCATGCTTATCCTCACCAATTGATCGAGCAAAAAAAGTACCTACCGGAACACTTAGCATTTTGTGTATTGGCGTTGTAGTATACACATTGACACTAAGTTGACTCGTATTTTCTTTATATCCCCAAATCAATTTGTCCACTTGTATCAAATCCGTTAAGTCGGATCTAACACACTTGGTCTTATAAAATGAGGGCTTTTCGGGTGAAGTTGTGACAATGTGTCCAACAGCTTTATAACCATCAGGCGGTATTGGAAGCCAAATATAGCCATCCACAGATTGGCTAATATTTGTACCTTTACTCGTCCAGATAAGCTTGTAGTCAATGGGATTCAGTAAGGCACCTAGCCATGGGTCATCTGTGGTGTCCTTCGCCGTAAGAACGGATGCAAACAAAGGTTTAGAGTTTTGTTTGCAGTAGTGGCCAAGCAAATTGAACCCTTCTGGGATGGAAACTGGTTCATAAAATGTTGCACCAAGACCATTTGTTCCACCAATGTGTGTAGACCATATTTTTTTGAAATATAAAGCTTGGTACACTTCCAATCCGCCAAGATCAATTGCCCCCTTTCCAAAGTCTCCACCTAAAAAATATTATTTACAAATTTAGTGTTTTCAAGTTACTTTGTATTCCAACAATTTATACACAATCATATTCAAAAATTCAATTAAAGAAAAAACATGTTCTCATTATATATATATATATATATATATATATACTAGTTACTATATACTATATATATTATAATATATATATATATCATATATATGGGATATCTTGGCTAAATTAATGTAGCCAATTGAGCTAGCAATTCTTACTAATTCATAAAGAAAGGATTTCAGGGACCCACATAAATCAGGGACCCGCACAATAGACTCAGGACCCAGAAAAAATAGCACAAAATGTAGGGGAGTTAGCTTACATTAATTGTAGCTAATATTATTATACTATATATATATGATAATATTATATATACTAATAGTATATATATATATAGTTGGTGGTGGATATGTATTTTTTGTGGAGTAGGTGTTTTTGTAGGATGTGATTTTTATTTTTTCTTGTATGTGAGGTGGGGTTTTTTTGGTGGGTTTTATTTTTTTTTGTATTTAGCTATATATATACATATGTATACTTATATACTATATAATACTATATATAATTAATATTCTATTCTATACTACATATAAAGGAAAAATGGTCAATCTTGAAAAGTGGAAAATTGAAAAGTCAAGTAATGTGAAATCTTGAAAAATCTTATTAAAGGAAATTATGAAATGTAATTAATACTCTTATTAAAACACCCCATTACTTAAAAGTACAATGATTTATTCACATTGTACAACTAATTAAAAACATATCTACCAAATTAAATACAACCAATTAATACAAATCACAAACCGGGTTGACCCGGGACGCTTCAAACCTGACGGGTTGAACCGGTTTAATTTGACTCGTTTTCGACCCAACCTAGCAAGTTGACCCGGTTTAAATCGACCAATTTTTCGACCGGAACGGTTCAACCGGTTGAACCACCCGGGTCAAACCGGGTTTCAAAACATTATGTTTAATTCCCAAATCTTCAAACTTTTATTATTTTTCATTCATAACCTATAAACTTTTTTTTAGGGTTAATGGCATGTAATAGCTACGAACTTTCCCAAGTGTTCACATGTCAGTTATGAACTTTCTAAAATACAACAATACCTATCAAATTTTCAAATTTTGGATCATTATCAAACGTTTTAGAATCATTTCTTTGCACTTATAGTCATCTCTTTGCACAGTTAGTCCTTTTGACTAACGACTGTTTGTAATTAACTCAAAAACATGTTTTCTTTTTCACATTATATGTTTTCGTCAGTTTTTATACGTTTTCAAATGTTTTTGTCCGTATTCGTCCGTTTTTATACATTTTTCTTACGTTTTTATCTGTTTTTATCCGTTTTTTTCCGTTTTGCCCGTTTATTTACGTTTTCGTTCGTTTTTATCCATTTTTCTAACGTTTTTATCCGTTTTCGCCTGTTTTTATATGTTTTGCTCATTTTTATATGTTTTTACCCATTTTTATACATTTTTATACATTTTTGCCCGTTTTTATACGTCTTTACCCGTTTTTATATGGACACAAATGTATAAAAACTGATAAGAATGTGCAAAAACGTATAAAAACGGGCAAAAACATATAAAAATGGGCTAAAACGTATAAAAACGGGGAAAAATGGACAAAAACATATAAAAACGTATAAAAGCGGGCAAAACGGACAAAAATTGATAAAATAATAAGAAAAACGTATAAAAACGGACGAATACGTATAAAAACGGACGAAAACATATAACAGCAGACGAAAACGTATAAAAACTGACGAAAACATATAATCTGAAAAAGAAAACATATTTTTGAGTTAATTACAAATGGTCGTTAGTCAAAAGGACTAACGGTGCAAAGAGATGACTCTAAGTGCTAAGAGATGATTCTATAACGTATGATAATGATCCAAAATTTGAAAGTTTGATGGGTATTGTTGTATTTTAGAAAGTTCATAACTGACATGTGAACACTTGGGAAAGTTCGTAGCTATTACATGCCATTAACCCTTTTTTTATGAATAAATTATTTGTCGCTATAAAATCCCGTTGCTATGCACGGGTACTCATCTAGTATATATATATATATATATATATATATATATATATATATATATATATATATATATATATATATATTGCTCTCCAAAGTCTTGTTTCAATTTTATTAAACTAGGCGAGTACCCGTGCATAGCAACGGAATTCTCTAATGACAAACATTGGTTGCCTTCATAAACATTTAACCATACACTTACTGAGAACTAAAAAAATATGGTAAAAAGCAAACAATATCAAATCCAAAGTAGTACTACATTCCTGATGAATATCAAACGTTACTAAAGCTTTAAACCTAATTAAGGCATATGAGGTAAAAACAAAACAACACGATGTATAAAATTTACAACTCCAATGAAAGAGGAAGATAGAGAACATGAAATTTATTTTGATGGAATTACTTGCAACTCATCATCTTTTTGTATAGAAGAAACATAATCTATTCAGTTGTTTGCCCACAAAAACAACCGCATAATTTATTCACGAAGAGATAAGGAAATCTCATGTAACTAATTTAGCAAAATCATAATTACTAAAAAAACAATTTAACTTTTTACCAAAAAAAAAAAAAAAAAAAAACTATGAGAACAAGAAACTAAAGCACATCAAAGACGGAATATAAGGTGTACAACAATTTTAGAATTTATTCCAGACGACGACGTTGGTCAAAGGGGTACGATGGATTAGAATTCATAAATAATTGATTTCTCTGTTTAGGCCATTGAAGATGATACCTAAATAGACAAATTTCTGCCTTTAATTGTGATATATTTGAAATTTCAATCTTACGTACAAGAGAAGCTTTGATATTTCACTTTCTATATTTGTATTTTTAATGATTTGACTTGTTATGATTCGCGATACCAACTCGGTTACCATTTCTTACTTTTATTTTGAAAAGCTAAATTTATTGATGAGCTTCCATTTATACATTTTAAGTTTTCTAGATTTTTAATTTTCATGATATTACATTAGTTTCCTTTATTAGCTATGTTTTTAATATTTCACTTCATTGGCCATTTTCAACTTTTTCACATTTCATTTTGACCATTTTACTTTATAGGTAATATATAGATATATACTAATCATGCCACATATGTTTTTACTAAGGCTAGTGAACAAGGGCGTGCGCCTTTCACCACAACCAACCATGTCCATCACTTAGGACCCGTTTGGTTTGTAGATGGGTTTAGGAGTAGAATTAGGATTTGGATTGGTTTGAAAGAAAATGATGAGAGAAAAAAGTAATTACTATTTTAAAAATAAAATTATTTATAGGATAATTGAAATATAATATAAAAAGTAAGAAATAAAAATGATACGAGTAAAAATTAACTAAGTTAAACATGTGGTTCACAAATTTTGAAAGAATAAACAAAATGATTTGATTAGATTAAAAATTAAAAACCCCCCAAAACCCACCAAATTGATGGGGCTACCATTTTGGGAACCATGCCCACTTTTAAATCCCAATTATTACAACCAAACATTTAATTTAGGTTTTGACTCAAACCAAACCTCTCAAAAACCATATACCAAACGCACCCTTAGTTATCTGTCCAAAAAATAAAATTAAGGTGGTCTATCACTTTTTGGTTTCCATTAAGTGAGTGTGTTATTATTTTTTAGTTTATTTGTGAGTGTGTGTGGGTATTAAATACGTATATTTTTATAAAGTGATTAAAAAAAAAAAAAAAATTGAGGGTAAAGTGACCCCATATTCTCTAAAAGGTGACAAAGAGTGAGTGAAAGTGAGAGAAGATAAAAAGCTGATGTAGCACTCATGTGTAAGGTGAATGCACGGTGACAATGCCATCACGGGTTATGATAGCGAGTGATATATATCATGTTACATATGAGCCAAAAACTAGATTAAATTTCAATTACAATTACCATATATATTCAGTCTGATCAATTGCCAACAAACAAAACATAATTTTTATCTCTTTTAAACAAATACAGTAAGCCAATATACGCTTTAAACTTATGAAACTCAGAATACTCCAAACAGCTAAGGCCATGTTTTTTTTTTTTGTTAATGCTTCTTAATCACCACTTGCTATATAATATTGTTTTTTTATAATTCTGAGCCCACAAAATTCTCTTGTATCATCTACCTCAGTAGAGTGTGAAATATAGAACTAGTCCCCATTAAGAGGTATTAAGGAAAGAGGGACCCACTATATTTTTAAACCTCTTACTCCAAACAAAAAAAGAAACACACCCTTAGTAATTTATACAAGGGTCTGGCTACACCTTACAACTACTACCCCCTCTAATGTCTAATACCCATTTTATTGAGAGGGCAAGACATTTTTTTATGTTTTTTTTTTATTCGGTATCTTTTGATTTTTATTACATTTGACTTGTCAAACTTTATAGTTTTTTCTTCCGCACTTTTTTGTAAGTTTTACACACTTTATTAACAGGACAAGACAGTCTTTTATGTTTTTTTTGCTCCGTATTTTTTGTGATTTATTACTTTTGACTTATCAAACTTTACATTTCTGTTGTNTTTCTAATGATTTGACTTTTTATGATTCGCGATACCAACTCGGTTACCATTTCTTACTTTTATTTTGAAAAGCTAAATTTATTGATGTGCTTCCATTTATACATTTTAAGTTTTCTAGATTTTTAATTTTCAAGATATTACATTAGTTTCCTTTATTAGCTATGTTTTTCATATTTCACTTCATTGGCCATTTTCCACTTTTTCGCATTTCATTTTGACCATTTTACTTTATAGGTAATATATATAGATATATACTAATCATGCCACATATGTTTTTACTAAGGCTAGTGAACAAGGGCGTGCGCCTTTCACCACAACCAACCATGTCCATCACTTAGGACCCGTTTGGTTTGTAGATGGGTTTAGGAGTAGAATTAGGATTTGGATTGGTTTGAAAGAAAATGATGAGAGAAAAAAGTAATTACTATTTTAAAAATAAAATTATTTATAGGATAATTGAAATATAATATAAAAAGTAAGAAATAAAAATGATAAAAATTAGCTAAGTTAAACATGTGGTTCACAAATTTTGAAAGAATAAACAAAATGATTTGATTAGATTAAAAATAACCCACCAAATTGGTGGGGCTACCATTTTGGGAACCATGCCCACTTTTAAATCCCAATTATTACAACCAAACATTTAATTTAGGTTTTGACTCAAACCAAACCTCTCAAAAACCATATACCAAACGCACCCTTAGTTATCTGTCCAAAAAATAAAATTAAGGTGGTCTGATCACTTTTTGGTTTCCATTAAGTGAGTGTGTTATTATTTTTTAGTTTATTTGTGAGTGTGTGTGGGTATTAAATAGGTATATTTTTATAAAGTGATTATTAAAAAAAAAAAAATAATAATAAATAAAATAAAAAAAAGTGAGTGTAAAGTGACCATATTCTTTAAAAGGTGACAAAGAGTGAGTGAAAGTGAGAGAAGATAAAAAGCTGATGTAGCACTCATGTGTAAGGTGAATGCACGGTGACCATGCCATCACGGGTTATGATAGCGAGTGATATATATCATGTTACATATGAGCCACAAACTAGATTAAATTTCAATTACAATTACCATATATATTCAGTCTGATCAATTGCCAACAAACAAAACATAATTTTTATCTCTTTTAAACAAATACAGTAAGCCAATATACGCTTTAAACTTATGAAACTCAGAATACTCCAAACAGCTAAGGCCATGTTTCTTTTTTTAGTTAATGCTTCTTAATCACCACTTGCTATATAATATTGTTTTTTTTTTATAATTCTGAGCCCACAAAATTCCCTTGTATCATCTACCTCAATAGAGTGTGAAATATAGAACTAGTCCCCATTAAGAGGTATTAAGGAAAGAGGGACCCACTATATTTATAAACCTCTTACTCCAAACAAAAAAAGAAACACTGTGGTGTTTCTTTTTTACTAGATGCGGAAGGATGGTGGGTTCCACTAATTTAATAGTATTACTTTTTTAAAAGAGGCCCACTTTTTCTATTAATGAGTCTATATGCACAAGGCAAAATAACTCAAGACCTCCCCAATAAGAGACTTATATAGGAGTAGGCCCCACTATCCTTCCCCATCTAGAAAAAAAGAAACACCTTATACAACTACTACCCCCTCTAATGTCTAATACCCATTTTGTTGAGAGGGCAAGACATTTTTTTATGTTTTTTTTATTCGGTATCTTTTGATTTTTATTACATTTGACTTGTCAAACTTTATAGTTTTTTCTTCCGCACTTTTTTGTAAGTTTTACACACTTTATTAACAGGACAAGACAGTCTTTTATGGTTTTTTGCTCCGTATTTTTTGTGATTTATTACTTTTGACTTATCAAATTTTACATTTCTGTTTGTATTTTTTTATTTCACAGTTTTATAATAAAACCAAAATCATAAAAAAATTAAAAATTAAAGGGTGTATTACTTGTATTTTGAGGGGTGTACCAATATATCTAATCCCTTTATTTACAAACATGCACTCAATCAAGTAATCAACACCTAATAAGAAAAAAAAAAAATGCTAACACGACCATATGTATATTTACGATAAAAATACCTGTCGGATATGAGGGTGATGGACCAGGAAGATTAAATGATACGACTTCGGTATCATCTTCAACGTTGTTAGGATCAAGTGTTGTTGAAAAATCATTCCAGGCACAAGTACTAGAAACAATCTGAAATATTATCAGCATAACTGTAAGGATATGATATGAGCATCTAAACAAAAGAATATACGACATTTCGGGATTACTCCTGAAATACAACATTGTCAACGAATAACAACAATCTGCTGAAATCTACAATGCCACAAACTCGTAGAGAGGTAAGAAAACTTAAATATATATCTAGTCTCCGTATTAAATAGCTAGTCTCCGTATTAAATATAAGTAAATCAAGATTACTCCCGAAATAGTAATAAAACATAAATAGCTAGTATCCGTATTAAATAGCTAGTCTCCGTATTAAATTAAAGTACCCTAGCTTTAATGATATAACATTTTGTTTTATGAAATATGATATAATCACATAATTTTTACAAAATAAAATCTACAAAATAAGGTATCATAATTTCTATTGACTTCAAATATGAGATGCTTTGAAAAGAAAAAGATAGAATACCACACATTAGCATGCCAACTCGGTCCATAATCACCCTGCAACGAGAATTTGTTTTAGGGAAAACTCTATATATACCCAAATGAAACTTTATAATTTCATATTTACCCAAATGACAAATTTTCAATGCATGAATACAATGCTTTTAAAGCATGTATTGGGAAAAAAATATGGAATTATGATATTTATTTTGAGTATATATGAAATCATTGTTTTATTACATTAAATGAGTTACTTTTAATGTTCAAAAGGTGAGTTCAATAAAGATCAACAAAAAATTAAAAATTAACTAGATAAATTTTTGCCATTTATTTTTCATCTAAACGCTGAAACTCACTTTCTACTTTCTTTTTTGAAAATAAATTATCTTTCAGACGGTAACCTTTTAAGTAGAGGTAAGCATTGGGCGGTTTTGGGGCGGTTTTCCAAAAGTTCGGTTTTATGTTTTTAAGAACCAAACTCCGCACCAAAAGTTCGGTTTGGTTTTATCGGTTTTTGGTTTTTTGCTGTTCGGTTTTCTTTTTTTCGGTTTACGGATATCCAAAATTTTCGATGACGATTTTATGTTATAGCCATTATGTTAGCTAAGTTTTTTTCAATTTGGATATCCTTTCGGATAACGGTTTGTATATCCGAATATCTATAATTTTTGAAAAACTTTTATATGAGCTTTAAAATTGACATTTCATAAAACCCGATCTTTTTAGTAAATTCTAATCAATTTTTCGGATATCCGAATACGGATATTTTTTGAAGACCCCGAACTTAAATCAAGAAATCCTAGAAAGTAAGTTGAATATTTTGCCGAAAAATAATAAGATTTCATAAAATGTATATAAAGATGAGATGTGTGAACATATATGAAATAAAGAAAACTAACTTTACTAATTTATTGTTGTGTCTAAATAAACATATGTTAGGAATATCTAATACACGTGTTTTTTAGTTTTTGGACTTTGATGATAACTTGTATCAAAACCAAAATGTATATTTTTTTATTAGTTTTATTAAGGGAAAAATCTTTAAAAATGTATTAAACTTGTCACAAAAATCACTTTCGTGTAGCGAACAAAAAAAATAGCTTTTTGATGCACTGAACTTCATTTTTTGACCTTTTTGATGTATTATTGACATTTTTGCCCCTGAAAATATTGAAATTCCAAAGACAAAATAGTCAGAAAAAAGTACGAAAATCCATCAAAAAAGACAAAAAATGAAAGTTCAGTACATCAAAAAGCTATTTTTTTTGTATGCTACACGAAAGTGATTTTTGTGACAAGTTTAATACATTAAAAAAGATTTTTCCCTTTTATTAATATTAGTATGGGGCGGTTCGGTTTTTTCGGTTTGGGTTTTCATATTAAACCAAAAACCGAACCAAAACTTTTGGTTTTTTTTTAAAACCAAAACCGCACCATGGGTTTTAGAATTGGTTCGGTTATTTAGGAGCGGTTTTTTTGGTTTTTTGGTTTTGGGTTAGGTTTTTCGGTTTTGTTGCTCTCCCCTACTTTTAAGCGACAAAAAATACATCATCGCAACAAATTTTTTTTATCTTTCAGTAAACGAGCACTTTGATATATTTTTGACAAAATAATTTTTTTGTTTTTCTATTGGGTATCAAATTCTAGAACAAAATCAAATGTGATTTATGATGCGAGTTTTAAAGTTCAAATCACAAACCACATGTAATTTTTCATATTACAAATCACATGTTATTCGTCATAGTGTAAATTCAACACTCACAACGTCAAAAGTATACGGAAGTGTCACTAATCAAAGGTGATTTTATGTTCGTCATGATAGTGTAATTAATTTTACCTAACGATCAACGGTTTATGAGATATTTAATTTTATAAAAAAGAATGTAAATGGTTTATCTTGACTGAAAATTGAGTGGCTAAAATTGTTACATTTTTTTTAAACCAAAATCTAGTGTTCAATACAAACCAAATATCGTGATTAAGCAAATTAAATATTAGTAATTCTAAAAGAAAAAAAAGCTTAAAGCATTTAAAGAAAGAATATGATTTCCTTTTTCTCATTTACTAGTCAAAGTTAGAATTTATTACAAAGAAGTAGCCTATTATTTTTAACATATAGGGTATGTCTGATAAAATGTGTTAGAGCTAGAGCTCGAGTTAGAAGTTGAAGCTTATATTTTTATAAAACAGTTTGATGAATTAGTTAAAGCCGAAACTTATTAATATAAAATCACACAAAAATACATCAAATTGATTTATATATATTTTAAAATTTTGTGTGTTATTCAATTATATTTTGAATTTTTTTTTAAGTAATTTGAGTAATTAAAAGCACCCACAAGACGTGTTTAAATTGGTTTGAACTTATGGCTTATAAAAGCTTGCATGAGCCTATATGACAAAAAACGATTATTTTATAAGTTCAGGCCCCCATAAGCATCAACACACCCTATGCAAAACACAACCATACCCAAATAAAATTGCTCTCAGGAAGATATGGGGTGACAATAATAGTTGATTTTTTTTTTTATTTTTTTTTCAAAGGATAACACTCTTCTAATTACTAGTATAAATCTTGAATGACACAAATTAATTTGGATTTCCAAAAAGAGTAAAATGAAAATAAGCCATATGGTTTATAAGTAAACGAAGTTCATATTAGTTACATTTTCTCTACACATATAAAGAGAAAATATTTTTGTTTTAAAATTTTTTAAAATGTTAAATGTTAATATNTTTTTTGACCTTTTTGATGTATTATTGACATTTTTGCCCCTGAAAATATTGAAATTCCAAAGACAAAATAGTCAGAAAAAAGTACGAAAATCCATCAAAAAAGACAAAAAATGAAAGTTCAGTACATCAAAAAGCTATTTTTTTTGTATGCTACACGAAAGTGATTTTTGTGACAAGTTTAATACATTAAAAAAGATTTTTCCCTTTTATTAATATTAGTATGGGGCGGTTCGGTTTTTTCGGTTTGGGTTTTCATATTAAACCAAAAACCGAACCAAAACTTTTGGTTTTTTTTTAAAACCAAAACCGCACCATGGGTTTTAGAATTGGTTCGGTTATTTAGGAGCGGTTTTTTTGGTTTTTTGGTTTTGGGTTAGGTTTTTCGGTTTTGTTGCTCTCCCCTACTTTTAAGCGACAAAAAATACATCATCGCAACAAATTTTTTTTATCTTTCAGTAAACGAGCACTTTGATATATTTTTGACAAAATAATTTTTTTGTTTTTCTATTGGGTATCAAATTCTAGAACAAAATCAAATGTGATTTATGATGCGAGTTTTAAAGTTCAAATCACAAACCACATGTAATTTTTCATATTACAAATCACATGTTATTCGTCATAGTGTAAATTCAACACTCACAACGTCAAAAGTATACGGAAGTGTCACTAATCAAAGGTGATTTTATGTTCGTCATGATAGTGTAATTAATTTTACCTAACGATCAACGGTTTATGAGATATTTAATTTTATAAAAAAGAATGTAAATGGTTTATCTTGACTGAAAATTGAGTGGCTAAAATTGTTACATTTTTTTTAAACCAAAATCTAGTGTTCAATACAAACCAAATATCGTGATTAAGCAAATTAAATATTAGTAATTCTAAAAGAAAAAAAAGCTTAAAGCATTTAAAGAAAGAATATGATTTCCTTTTTCTCATTTACTAGTCAAAGTTAGAATTTATTACAAAGAAGTAGCCTATTATTTTTAACATATAGGGTATGTCTGATAAAATGTGTTAGAGCTAGAGCTCGAGTTAGAAGTTGAAGCTTATATTTTTATAAAACAGTTTGATGAATTAGTTAAAGCCGAAACTTATTAATATAAAATCACACAAAAATACATCAAATTGATTTATATATATTTTAAAATTTTGTGTGTTATTCAATTATATTTTGAATTTTTTTTTAAGTAATTTGAGTAATTAAAAGCACCCACAAGACGTGTTTAAATTGGTTTGAACTTATGGCTTATAAAAGCTTGCATGAGCCTATATGACAAAAAACGATTATTTTATAAGTTCAGGCCCCCATAAGCATCAACACACCCTATGCAAAACACAACCATACCCAAATAAAATTGCTCTCAGGAAGATATGGGGTGACAATAATAGTTGATTTTTTTTTTTATTTTTTTTTCAAAGGATAACACTCTTCTAATTACTAGTATAAATCTTGAATGACACAAATTAATTTGGATTTCCAAAAAGAGTAAAATGAAAATAAGCCATATGGTTTATAAGTAAACGAAGTTCATATTAGTTACATTTTCTCTACACATATAAAGAGAAAATATTTTTGTTTTAAAATTTTTTAAAATGTTAAATGTTAATATCCATGAACTATACCAGACAACTTTTATTGTAACATTGTTTCTAAAATTATAATCATAATATCCATGACCAAATCGTGTTATGGATGTCACTTTTAGTTTGAATGCCGTTTTTATTTTTATTTTTTTTAATCATTTTATTCATAATATCACAACGATAACTATTTTCCGTTATGGATGTCACTTTTAGTTTGAATGTTCTTTTTTAAACGAGAAGCTTCTTTTTCAATTAATTTTTCTTTTAAAATCACTAACATGTTCCCCTATCTGTGATAGCTTAATGGGGAAAGGTCCAACTTGTACCTTCCCTGCACCATTAAAAGGGTAATACAGCCATATGGCTAGATTAGTAAAGGTTCCCCCTAGAGCTCGTTTCACATGTATGTAAGCAACCGCATCATGTAAAAACCCTCTGATATGCATCACCCAATATACCATAATCCGGAAGTAATTCACCATCCTTGATCACAGGCCAGTGAATTCCGCCAACTTGGTATATATCAGCCCCATTATTAAAAAACCACAAAACCGATGATGGAAAGTATTCTTCATCGGGATGGAAATAGACCCAAGGAGCATAAGCACCGATCATTGTTTTGATTTGTAAAGAATTAGGCATAGCAAAGTAAGGATCACTCCTGACCATCTTCAAACACACTAACTCGTGCTTATCCTCACCACTTGATTGAGCAAAAAAAGTACCTACCGGAAAACTTAGACTTTTGTGTATTGGCATTGTAGTATACACATTGATGCTAAGTTGAATCGCATTTTTTATATCCCCAAATCAATTTTTCCACTTGTATCAAATCCCTTAAGTCGGATCTAACACACTTGGTCTTAAGATATGAGGGCTTTTCGGGTGAAGTTGTGACAATGTGTCCAACAGCTTTATAACCATCAGGCGGTATTGGAAGCCAAATATAGCCATCCACAGATTGGCTGATATTTGAACCTTTACTCGTTCAGATAAGCTTGCAGTCAATGGGATACAGTAAGGCACCCAGCCATGGGTCACCTGTGGTGTCCTTCACTGTAAGAACGGATTCAAACAAAGGTTTAAAGTTTTGTTTGCAGTAGTGGCCAAGCAAATCGAAATCTTCTGGGATGGAAACTGGTTCATAAAATGTTGCACCAAGACCATTTGTTCCACCAATTTGTGCAGACCATATTTTTTTTAAATGCATAGATTGGTACACTTTCAATCCGCCAAGCTCAATTGTCCCCTTTCCAAAGTCTCCACCTAAAATATATATATATATATATATATATATATATATNTCGGTATCATCTTCAACGTTGTTAGGATCAAGTGTTGTTGAGAAATCATTCCACGTACATATGTACTAGAAACAATCTGAATTGTCAGCATAACTGTAAAGATATGATATGAGCATCTAAACAAAAGCATTTCGGGATTAGTCCTGAAATACAGCATTATCAAAGAATAACACAACAATGAATCTGCTGAAATCTATAATGCCACATGCCCACAAACTCGTAGAGAGTTAAGACAACATAAATAGCTAGCATCCGTATTAATTTTTTGACTGATAAGTACATCAGGATTACTCCTGAAATACAAAGATTGTTAAAAACATAAATAACTAGTATCCGTATTACGTAAATTAACATTGCTTTAATGAAATGACATTTTGTTTATTACATTAAATGAGTTGCTTTTAATATTGAAGAGGTGAGTTTATAAAGAGCCAAAAAAAATCAGATGAACAAATTTTACCATTTATTTTTCAGAGTAAGGATCAAATGAGAAATAAAAGTAAAATGAGAAGAATGAGAAGTAACCACAACCGCACATTTCAGATGCACCTACAAAATAAGATGCATCTCCAATGAAATTCTCTTTCTTCATTTGAAATGTGCGGCTACAAACATTTCTCATTCTTCTTATATCTCATCAGAACATTAAAACCCATTTTTCACCTCCTTTTTTGAAAACAAATTATCTTACAAACTGTAACTATTTAAGCGATAAGAAATACACCATCACAATGAGAATTTTGACAAACTTATGTTTTCGTTTTTCTATTAGGTATTAAATTCTAGAAAATACGAAATCACATGAGATTTATAATGCGAGTTTTAAAGTTCAAATCACAAATCACATGTGATTTTTTTGGGGAATGAAGGAAGGTGTTAAAAAGATTAGTTGGGTAAGTTGGAATAAGTCTTGGTATCCAAGACTGATGGCGGTCTTGGGGTTGGTAGCATTAAAACAAAAAATATGGGGCTCCTCGGAAAATGGAAATGGCGTTTTATTAATGAACAAGGGGCACTTTGGAGAAAAGTAATTGCTGAAATTCATGGTTCAAGTGGTGGTTTTGACACGATTGGCGGGTCTAATAATAATAGCACATGGTCTTCTATTGTGGGTTCGTGTCATAGGATTGAACAATTAGGTGTTCCTCTTAATAATCTTATGGTTAGGAAAATATATCGTGGTACTCAAACGTTGTTTTGGAAAGATAACTGGTTAAACAATTTGGGGCCGCTAAAAGAGTGTTTTCCTCGTCTTTTTGCTTTGGAAAGATTTAAAGATTGTCTTGTGGCAGATAGATGGGTTTTAGAAGAAGGCGTTTGGCAAGGTAAGTGGGATTGGAATAGGCAACCTAGTGGGCGAGCTGATGGAGATCTTTCAAAGCTAGTGACAGACTTAAACGGGTTTACTCTTGACGAAGCTCAAGATGATAGATGGGAGTGGACCTTGACTTCTTCTCGCAAGTTTACTGTTGCCTCTTTGTGTCACGCTATCCAGTTAAAAATGAACCTTAATGATGCTTCTGTTCCGCCTTTCACTTGGAACTCATGGGTGCCTCGTAAGGTAAACGTTTGTGCTTGGCGTGTCGCTATGGATCGACTTCCGACCAGGATGAACTTATGCCAACGTGGCATTGATCTTCCTACGTCGGTATGTTTATTTTGTGGGTTGTCTAATGAATCTCGGGATCATTGTTTCTTTTTATGTCCTAAAGTAAAAGTAGTGTGGTTGAAATTTTGGAGCTGGTGGAAAGTGCCTTCTCGGTTCTCTTTGACTGACATCCTAAAAGGAAACTTTGACTTCACCAATGATAAGTGGAGAATGAAACTATGTCACGCTGCCTGCTTGTCATTTATTTGGTATGTGTGGAAATGGAGGAATAAAATTTTGCATGCTTCGTCAAATGAAGAGGTTTCTTCGGCTCAAAACGAGGACATTTTCCCTGTGATCCAAAGATTATCTCTGCTTTGGACTTCAAACCGTGTCTCTAATTGTCGCTTTACTTGGTGTCATTGGATTAGAGCTCCTGGAGAAGTGGCCAATTTATAAATTGTAGTTTCGGCTTAGCTTGGTGTTTGGGTGTTCCATCTTAGT
>LBNU01034852.1:0-41427 GCA_014162995.1 Artemisia annua
CACTCTGTTCCCGAGTTTATTTTTGGAGTGAAAGGGAAAGGTTTGGGATGGTAGTAAAAAAAATTGTGTTCCTGAGATTTTTTAGGAGGAGAGAGGAAAGTAAAGGATAGTAAATTACATCAAAATTACTCTCCTAATTTACTTCCCAAATTGGGATAAAATGGAGTGGTGTTGATTTTAAAGCTATTTTTTTGTTACTTCCTTCTCTTTTCTTTCCAACTCGGGAACACAAGATAAAAAAATAATTTCTTATTACTCTCCTCTTTACTTCACTCCTTTTTTCCTCTCCATCTCTTTCTTTTCCGTTTTATACTCGGGAACAGAGTGTAAGTTCATTGCTTCTCTTGGAAATTTGAGGTATCTTAACCTTTCCAATTCCAATTTTGCTGGAATGATCCCTCCTCAACTGGGAAATCTTTCGGAATTGAACATCCTCTGTCTTGGAAGTTCTTATTCTCCATATGGATATACATGTTGGAATTATATAACATGTCAAACATACATATAAACAATAAACATCAAGTACACATGCGGAAGCGTTATAACAAGATCATAATGCATAATTAATTAACCAAACATTAAAGTAAATGTACCTTATGATTTTAGCCCGAACAAGAATCAATATGTGCAATTCTTCAAATCAAGAACCCTAATTAGGGTTTATAGGATTATAAGAACTACCCCTTACCTTTTTGTAATTCAATCCAAGAAACAAACAATAGTGTGTTTGATTCACATTCTTGTACACACGTACAATAACGAATTAAAGTTATGCAAGTAAAGAATCACAAATTAAAACCAAACAATTTGTTTTAGTAAAATAACCAATCGAATCCCTAAAGGGATGTTTGATCGATTGGTTTCAAGAAGAAAAGAAGAAAAGAAAACAAGTTAGGGTTATGTGTGTGTGCACAAGAGATACAAATAATGAATCCCTAACCTTGTTTATATAGTGTAGTTTACTTGGAGCTCAAGTTAGATGAGGAATGGGTTTCCCCATCCCCCACCGATTTCCATAAGCCCAAATAGGGCTTCCGGATCTTTCTTGACTTGCCAATAAATCATACACATTACTTTCCTTTTATTTGTCTAACGGTCGTTAGTCATTTATCTTAAATACTTAACGGTCGTTATATATTTGTGATTTTAATAAATAAATATAACATTTATATTTAATTATTAATCTTTAATTCTCATACGTAAAGTGTGCAATCCCGTTCGATCCTAACACACGACTATTATTTCATGTCTATAAACTAATGATGAATATGAACTGGTTGTCACGTCTCCGTATGTTGCATCACCTGGATTTGAGTGGTGTGGACCTTAGCAAAGCAATCAATTGGCTTCAGGTGATTAGCACTTTCTCTTCTTTGACTGAACTCCATCTGTCTAATTGTTGGCTCTTGCATATAAGTCCCCATGTTTCTACTCTTAATATCACGTCTCTTTCCTTGCTTGATCTCTCTCTTAACAATTTTAATAGTTCTTTCCCACAGTGGGTCTTTAGTATAACTAGTTTGGTATCATTGGACTTGACTCAATATCATTTTCACGGCCCTGTACCTCGCAGTAATACCGATAGCATCGGTAACTTGACTTCTCTTCAGTTGCTTTATATGGCAGGAAACGACTTCATGAATTCTTCATCAGTATTAAAAGGGTTTTCGAGTGTAGCTAGTAATCTGATTTCGTTAGATGTTAGTTCTTGTGGTATTTTGAGTTCAGTTCTTGATTCCCTTCACAACTTGACCTCTCTTGTTAGTCTTGACCTGTCAAATAATCAACTTACCAAGACAATACCGAAATCACTGTGTAACTTTTGTAATTTGAGATACGTTGTTTTTTCATATAACGATTTTCTGAATATCAGTTTAACATACCTTCTTCAAAGAATTTTCAAGTGCAAAACATCTGTCTTGGAGTCATTAGACTTGAGCTCCTTGGGACTTTCTGGTCAACTACGAGTCAAATTGAAAAAGTGGCACAACTGGAGCACCTGTACCTTTTCAATAACAGCATTTCTGGTACAATTCCAGATTCCTTAGGGCGATTATTTTTTTAAGGACACTGAATCTTCGTAAGAATCTAATTTATGGTCATATTCCATTCTCGATTGGACAATCAACATCATTGGAGGTGTTGTATCTTTCAGACAACCAACTAAATGGCAGTCTTCCTTAATCGATTGGACGATTGTCATTATTGAAACGGTTGGATATTTCAAATAACCAACTGGGAGGCAGCCTTCCTAATAGCATCAATCAACTTTCGAAAATGGAGCACTTCAGTTTTTCTTCAAATTATCTGACTGGTGTGGTGACAGAAACTCACTTTGCCAAACTAGTGAGCTTGAAATATCTAAGTGGAGAAGGCAACAACTTAATCCTAAGATTACGAAGTGCGAACTGGATTCCCCCTTTCCAGTTGCAGATTTTAAGTTTAAACTCTTGGGGTTTAGGGCCCCAGTTTCCCTTGTGGCTACAATCACAAACAGATTTGGATGGACTGAGCATAAGTAATACAAGCATTTCTTCTCGCATACCTTGGTCATTTTGGAGATCATTCCCAAAACTAAGGTTTTTGGATATGTCACAAAATCACATCCAAGGAATGTTGTCGAATATCCCTGCAACACTGATTTCACTCGACTTAAGCTATAACAAGTTTTCTGGGAGATTACCTCATCTCCCAAATGATTCGAGTCTATACACTTTGGATCTATCAAATAATGCTTTTGAGGGATCATTACATCATCTTTCGTGTCCCTATAAAAGCACTAGTGTGACAGTTCTTGATTTAGGAAATAATCATTTGTCGGGTGTGTCATTCCCGAGTGTTGGGAGAAGTTGCACGTAGGGTCATTCTTAAACTTGGAAAATAACAATTTGTCTGGAGGTATTCCAAGAACCTTGGGTTATTTATCTTCTCTACAGTCATTGAACATGCGTGGAAACAAGCTTTCTGGGAGATTACCTGCTTCTTTAATGAACTTAACAAACTTGCAGATCCTTCAGCTCAATGAAAATGAACTGGTTGGAAGCATCCCAACATGGCTTGGGAGAGAAGTCTCGTTATTGAGACTTGTCAACCTCAAATCCAACCATTTTGATGGAAATATTCCTCATGAGATTTGTTATCTTACGCATATCCAAATCTTGGTGCTTGCTGATAACAATCTATCTGGAAATATTCCGAGATGCTTCAGCAACTTTAGTGTCCTTTCTGGGAAAGAACCTACATCAGATGATCCGTTTATACACTCTATAGGGGACGTTCCAGACGTTATCAGTAGTGATTCATTGGTGATAAAGGGACGAGAGGACACATATAGCACTATTCTACGATTAGTAACTTTGTTGGACTTCTCAAATAACAATATATCTGGGGACATCCCTAGTGAGCTAACGACCCTTACGGCATTACAATCATTGAATTTATCAAGAAATCAGCTGACAGGAAGAATCCCGGAGAAGATTGGGAACATGAAAGCACTTGTATCTTGTGATTTATCAGTGAACAAGCTTTATGGGGAGCTTCCCATGAGCTTGTCAAGCTTAAGTTTGTTGAGTAGTTTCAATGTGTCGTACAACAATTTGACTGGAAGAATTCCATCAAGTACACAGCTTCAAAGCTTCAATGAGACCAGCTTCTTTGGCAACAAACTTTGTGGAGATCCACTCGTTGAACAATGTGCAAGAGTTGAAGCACCTGATACTACAGATCATGAAGAAGACAATGAATCACATACAACAGATTGGGCGTTGGTTATTGGCATGGTTCTTGGATTCATTATTGGTTTTTGGGTGATTGTTTTACCTTTGACAATCAACAGATCATGGAAGATTTCATATTTTCGTTTCTTGAGTAAATATGGTTTATGATGTTATACATAATTATTGTTTCAAACATGTTTTCAAAGTGATGAAATATCTTGCATGTTGTAACTGTAATAAAGTTCTAAACTTGTGTTCGAGATGATTATTAAACGAGGCAATGTTTGTATGCTAGCTGTATATCTTTCTTGAAACAGCTACCAAATTTCCCAAAAAATTTCGAATCAATTCGATTTTGACAAGGAAATATGCAATAAACCATCACTACGGGCCAACATGGCCTAGTAACATATACGTCTAACAATTTTTACCATTTTTTTTTCTCTTTTACAAATTCATTTCAATCATGTTCTCAATCATGATCCATATCTCAATCTCAATTTATTAAAGTGAAACCGGTATGATGTTGTCATCTCCAAAGATGATGAAGACTTGCCAACATCAAATGTTACACAAACACTTAACCACAATACCTCAACTATAACTATTTACCGTTACAGAATCCCAACGCTATGTACGGGTACACGCCTAGTGTAACTAAACAATGCTTAATTTCATATAACAAATTTAACTAAATTACCCGAATAAACCAAACCAAATACTGAACTGATAAACACCCCTAAAAGTGCAAGTGCACAAGACATCCTCGTTTTTGAGAGCCCATATTATATGCAGGTATGCAACTATTAAGTAAAGCTAATTAACTAGCCCATGGCCCAGAAAAATGAGGTGAAAAGTGTATTTCACTTACTTTATCTTTTAAAATTTTACAAAGTAGTTAATGTTATTCACTTATTTGTATGCTGCAACCTAAAGAAGGTCAAAAGGTTAGTATTGTAAATTTTCTTTTACAGTTTTATGTCGGGAAAAATGGCTCTTTAAGCTCCCTACTTCGCCATTTTTTGCATTGTAAGTAAGAGTTGGGATATTTCCGAAATATTTTTAAAAAGTGTAAAAAGTAATTTCACTTGTCGGATCATCACCCAAATTAATGTAACAGTCACGATTAAAACAAAATCACATCTTCTTTTTCTCAATTTGACCAAGGGTATTTTGATCATATAACTCATTTTTATAATTCATTCTCAAACTTCAAATTGTTATAACTCTAAACGATAAACTTTTAAGAAAAACCGATTTCACCATAATTTTCAATTTAATTCTCTTTAAATTTGTATAAATTTTTTTTGTATAAATCACAACTTTTTTTTTTAGAATTTAAGTTTGTCATGTTTTTCTTGAAAGTTTTGACATCTTCAGCCCTAATTTTGTCTAGCTTAAATGCCTAATTACGTAAAACTTAAAATACGAAAGTTGTATATTTTTAGTCATTGTTTAACCAAAAATTTGAATCACTCAAATTCAATTTTATATGAGTTAGATATCACACGTTAAAGATGACGTTTTAGTCATATTTGTTGCACATAAGGTATTTAATGAAATGTCAAGCATACATTTTTTATGTTAAAATTGCATTAAATGCATTATTGTTTTACCACAACGCATCATTAATTATTTTATTACTGTTGTGAAACTAATACTAAGAGAACAAAGAACAAGAATAAAGATTGAAGTCTTGTATTATTCATCTCTCTATGGAGGCATGTATATATTACAAGGTGGAGTATTCCACAAGATACAATACTCTAAAAGAGGTAACTACTAACATTAAAAGATATGGACATCCATTCCATATTTATCCATAACACTCCCCCTTGGATGTCCATTTGAGAATTATGCCTCGTTAAAACCTTACTAGACAAAACCCAGTGGGACAAAAATCTAGTGAAGGAAAAAGAGTACATAATTCCTTTATACGCTCGGGGATGTTGCCTCATTAAAAACCTTGCCGGAAAACCCTGTGTGGACAAAACCTTGGTCAAGGGAAAAAGAGTGCAACGCATATCTTCTCTCCCCCTGATGATCACATCACTTAAGCTCATTTAGACAGTGAAATGCACATTGAAGTGACTTGATAGAATCATGTGAATATATATTCTTTACATGTTGTTCGCATATCTATTTTAAAGATTAACGTACGTCATACATCTCATTCAAGTACATCATCGTACTTCACAAGTTATTCATTGCAAACACAATTAATTCAAATGATATATTCTATCATGTATGACCATTGGTGAGAATCATAAATGTTTCATATACTTTTTGTACGACACTTTAAATCAATATTGTAATCATCATCTTTATTAATCAAGGGGTCTTTCTTCATCATGTGACCTCATAAACATGAGCATCATTTATCCGTATAAAGATATATAGCATCTTTCTTTAGCTTTCATAATACATAATGATTACATCTTTAAGATATTCAATTCATAAGCTAAGACAAGCTCCGTCTTTTTGTTTCAAATTCAACTTCTATGCATTCAATCGCCTTTACGATCATAAAATCAAATTGTATTAAACTTAAAACATATTCACATCTAGATCTCTTTATAAAGTTTCATAGGCTAACAAAATTCTTTATTTGGCACAATACTATACACTAAGGTGATTATAACATATTTGCCAAACATATGATTAACTCAATACAATCAAGTAGTTTTCTCGAGAACTTTTATTATATGCTCTTAAAAATCACTAGCATGCTCCATGCATTTTATATGCTATAATAAAATCTCAAAATCACATGAGCTCTATTCATTAACTTTTAGACGCATATCGATTATTTACTATATTGCCAGACTTATAAATATTATATACATTATTGGATCCACCACATGAGAACATATCTCCTTATGATCATTTGCATATCTTTACGAAAGTATTGCGTGCCATTAGTTATGCCTTATATACCAAAATTTCAATACTTTAATATCACTTTCTCATAAAGATCAATGCATAGCCAATAATTTTACACATTTATATATATGGACTTTAAGTCCCATTAACAATGTCTTTTCACAAGAGACTTTACTCTTTCATTTCTTCATTGCGTCTTTACATCTTTTGGCCATTCATTGATACATCTGCACTTCCTGCATGTATTCTTCCATGATCCTCACCATGATTATAGCGCTATCTTATTTATTTATATAATCATTATCATGCATATTATTATATACAATATCTCCATCGACGTCGATTCATTTATATTTTCGATTCCACACTTTACTAGACATTGCAATATACACATCATTTACTGAGATCTCATAGTTTTTCACGTACCCGGGGTTTTTCAAGAACCTTCATGTCTAGTGTCTCTTTAAGAGAATTATGGGGTCTTTATTACCTCGATTCGACCATCTTAATTTTCTTGCTCCATTTTATCTTTTCATTCGAGGACTTTCATTTGGAATCGATTAATCTATCACTCTGCAGACGTGTTATAGACTTACTACCAATCATTAATTTTAATGCAGGGACACACATTATAAATGGAGCACTAGCAGCGTAAGATATAGTCACTTAATTTCGGTCACTAAACTTTTCTAAAATTGTCTGGCAATTGCTAGATATGATAAATGAATTGTCCCATTTCATATTCGTGTGAGGATCAACATTATAATTCATTCTAAATTTCCCGCTGCTCATTCTCCCCCTGAATGAATTATCAATTTCAACATCCCATTTTGTGCGTTGTGGTGGATTTACTATAATAAATGTCGCACAATTACAAAATCTCACTTGAGAAATATGGTTTGTGACCAAAAACCATTCTAATGGGGAGGATTCATTATAATTGTTGGCAAGATGCGAATTCATATGTTATAACATGCCCCATAAACTAAGACTTTTGTTCTCATAATTATTGGCTTTGAAATCAACTGAAGACGTTTTAAAGACGTTTCAACAAAAGCAACTCGCGTATGAACATGGGCTACATAATGTTCAACACTTATTCCAATAATTGCCCAACATATGGAAGTATTTACCACCATTTCCAAAGATACGATATGGAAAACCATGCTCACATTTTATAAGCCGAGCCATTAATCACGCTAACTTTCAGTTGCGTCCTTGATGATCATTTTGACGATGCATCGATTTTAAAATTCAAAATGATCCATATGGCGGATGTATAGGCCTACATACATCCCCTTTATATTCTTTCTAAAACCTTATAAGGTAAAGTCCTTACCTTAATATAATGGTGATATATGAACGATTAACTTCCATTTCATTGAGAACAATCAAATCTATCTTTGAAGAAACTTGTGGTTCTTCTATACATTTCGCATCATGAGTGACCCGGGATGGTCCAACCGGTCATGCCAATACTACAATAATCTTGGCTCATAAAATTATACTTTATGGCCCCATGTGCTTCAATTGCACCTGTTGTATTATATAAAAGTCGAATAATACTGAGAATTTATGTATGAGCTCTTTGATAGCTTTTACATAATGTAATATAATACTTCGTTAGCCTACAACATCATCAAACAAGAAACACGTCTTTGTACCAGTACAAGTTGCATGATCTTCTAAATAGATAGATATATACACCATTGATTACTTATCACAATGTCTCATAAACAAATAAAACCACATATTAAACATCAAATAAACAAATATGTGTCTTCATATATCCTCAAGTAACCGATATACATTTATTTCTTACATATTCTGTGTGAAATATGCTTCGGAGACTATTGACATTTAAATAACAAGCCACAACTATTTTTAATAGCTACAAGCCACAAAAGAAAACTCTTGAAAATGCAACATATAACACATAAATAAAGCAAGGTATACTCAAATTTATGATCAAGTTCGATGAGACATGTTGCTTGCATAATTGTCAAATTCAATTATAACTTGATATTTAACTAGCGTGCATTTTGGCAAATTATAAATAATTGTGTGCATATCAAGATAATAATTATTATAATATATAGTCAACTATCTAATGAATAATCATGCCTATCACACATAACATAATATTATCACATGCATCAAATTTATATAACCGGCAACCTATAAAACTTAAGTTCTATGAGCATTAAACTTAGCAGATTTACAACAAATGCATCACTATGAATTCCGACCAAGATAAAAAAAAACCAAAAACAAAATTAATCAATTCCAAGACTATACCAAAATCTTTGCAAGTTAAATTATAAACTTCATGCTAAGATACCATTATCATATTTAGTATATAGATTTTTCTTCATTTTTAACAAATCACAAAGTCTCCGATGATAAATTGTGTTAATATGTCCATGTGATAAATGGTGGCTAAAAAAAAACATGGAGTAAAAACCCCTCGTGACTTATTCATAAGTTTAGGACGCATTTATCATTTATGATTCGATCATGGATCAATAATTTATCATGACATTATGCCATAGTAACAAACTCATAATACCTATGATCCTATAAGCATTTACAATGTACAAATAACTTTCTACGGGCTGTTGCACATACCCCCATTAATTTATATCATACCAAGTGTCCGAAGATCTAATTTATTTTGTTTATTTATTTTATAAGATATATGGTATCATTTTAATAACCAACCACTGTTACGAAGAAAAATAAACTCCGTAAACAAAAGTTATAAAATCATACAAACAAGAGATAGATGTGTCCTAGTAACAAGTTGTGCAATAAATATACTACGAATTATATATACTGCTGTTTTCTTTTTCCAGTTTCGTGTTCATCGCCATTAATAGTGGTGTAAATGGTTTTGGAGTAAAAAAAAAACATTGACACAACCAACTTATCATGCAAGCAATTAGTATTATTATAAAAACAATGCTAATGTTATTTTCTGGTATGATAAACATATATTCATTCACTTATAAAACTAATATGTAGTGTTATCTCAAAACATTAAATGTTTTAAGAGAAGATTTTCGACATTGTCGATATACAATTTTATTAATAACATCTACGTAATGTTTAAGGGGTTAAGCATACTTCATATCATAAACAACGTTGTTGCAATCAATTTTATGTAAGCTCCAATCGCATACAAAGTCAATTTTACATGCAGGCAATGATAAACTCACTTTTATAAGGCAACACCAATAACGTGAATTGCAAAACTCACACATAGAATGTAATAAAGTAAATATTCACCCAAATACAATTAGTCATCAAGTAACTTGTTAGTTTAAAACTATGGAACTCCATATCGTTCATATGTTTCTGATCATATATATATTCAGTTTATTTATATAGATATGCTTTTAGAGTTTTATATCCTTTCATTAGAACGTACATCAAATAAATCTTGAAACAAAACTTTAAATAGCAGGAGTCGCGCATAAATATCAAAAATTCGCATTATCATAGACTATCTATTACCACATGACTCGACCTATTCAGAACGTACTGTAATGTGGCATTAACTTTTCTTTAGATGTATAAATCAGTGAAACTTTTTATGTATTATTATCAAAGAAAACAATCACTAATATAAGAATGTAGGCAATATAGTGAAACTTAATGAAGGTTATATCATTATGTATATGAGAACGATTTGCTTTTCTTTAATGTGTAAAGATGCAGTTATCATATACCCGTAGAAATTAGTCATTTAAAAAAAATTAATACTTCATATATGTGATTAGAGAATAAAAGAACATACCCTTTGATAATCAAACATAAAACCAATCGATGACCCAACAAGTAATATACAAAGCAACATATAACTATGAGATCACAATTCAATTCAAACATCTATTATAGTCTGTGATTTACATGAATAGAGATTTTTACGACCCTTTATTAATTTATTAAACCTAAAAAGAATTTAAATATATATGTAACTATAAGGATATAAAGAAAATATATAAAGATCTCACTAGGAGGGCTATTGCTTTTAGGATCAAATCCATAAATATCCAGTTAGTCATGATTAATTCATGATGTGTCGCAAGTTTTAAGTTCACCGAATACGAATAAGTAATATAATATATTATGAATATTTAACTAGGAATACTGACCATTCGAATAATTAAGCTGCTACTTTAAACACGAGTCCTGATCGAGTATTCTCTCCTTGTCTTTCAAGTCTTCCGCCGTTCTCTTTGAATAGAGACTTATCGTGCTGATAACGTGTTGTGAAACTAATACTAAGAGAACAAAGAACAAGAATAAAGATTGAAGACTTGTATTATTCATCTCTCTATGGAGGCATGTATATATTACAAGGTGGAGTATTCCACAAGATACAATACTCTAAAAGAGGTAACTACTAACATTAAAAGATATGGACATCCATTCCATATTTATCCATAACAATTACTCATTTTTTTTTCTTTTTTTGAAATTTTCTGCACACCTTATATTTTCGGCCATCAAAATTCAGCTACACGTATCAATTGATTCCATCAATCAGTTAACTTTCACACCCTTTCAATTTAATCGAAACACACCTTTGTGAGCAGCCATAAATTCTTCCTCAAATACTTAATAGTCCAATCCAAACACCTAGTTTGTTTTGTGCGTATTTGTGCCGAAGTGAGTCAGATACTGCTACTTCCTACTTCCATCCATGAGTTGTTCGAATATTCTTATCGCGCTGTATTTTGACTGATTATCGTGATTTTCATGATCATTTTGTTACCGAGTTAGTCAAGTTAACTTTTTTTCATTCAAACAAGTTTCTCCCCGAACGTGTTTATTTTACGTCGTGTTCCTATCGCTTCGGTAAGTGTTACAACTTACACGTTTAAATAAGATCTAGACTAGGGTTCAAATAAGTACTAATGTACTATAATTTTAATTAAAATATGCATATGAAAGTACCAAGTAGCCACTTCATATATTCCGCCGACACGCGTAGGAAACCGCAAACCCCGCGGGCCCACTTGCTGCCGCCTCCCGCTTTCCCAACACCTCACCAAAGTAACGCCTTCAAATTAGAATAGTTCACTAAATGGTCCCTAAATTATACACAATCTTTACTTTTAGTCTTGGTATACTTTTGTTTACTAATTCTGGGTATCTACTTTAAATAGATAATGTGAAAATGTTTACGACATTTCAAATATACATGCTTTAGAATTCATCAGCGTTCGGTAACTGACCTTTTGTCAAAATAATGTGCCATCTCCACTTTCATACGTGCGTGATCTCAACATCTTAGTCATCGATTTCCCTTGCTTTAGTTGGGTGTTAATATAATTTCAGTTGCTGAGAATAACGTTAAAATCATTTCTACCGTCAGTATTGACACCGGAAACATATTCAGTTAACCGAAGACATACACGCACATATCAAAAAACACAATGTTATACAAATGAGTAGTTTTAGCCAGTAACTTCAAAACAATACTGAAGTCGATGTGGTAATGTAGGTGTTGTTGAGACATACCATTGAAAAATTGTTGCGGTACAACCCTTGCTCGATTAATCGATAAAACTTTTGGATTTACACAGACGTAGAAGGCAAATGGGCAACAAGCTACGCTACAAGTCTTTTTTGAATTGCAAAACTAATTCGATGGCCTAACTTGAATCTGCATGGCATGATCTTGTAACACATTTGGTCGTTAGTTATACGGTTATACCTACCAAGAAGATTGATTGTAGAAATTAATTGTTAAATACGGCTCTTGTTTATGCTAGTCACGTTAACCTTTATTTAAACTTTGGAACACTTTCAGTTAATGTCTTCACAAGGACATATCGCTAGTTGTGATGGCAAATGATATCTAACGCGTATTGTTTTTAACTGGTTGATTTGAAGCAAGAATACGAATCTGTCGTATATTGCAATGTTCTAAGCACGAGTTATTCATAATATTTATATCAATTCAACATACATCTTAGATCAGAGCCGATGTATCATAACCATGTCGACTGATTTGTAATCAAATTTTAAGCGGGCCCAGTAACTTTTTAATCCAAACCTTCTAGGAAAGTAGCAAACGAATGAATACCATTTAGACAACTAGAATCTCAATCGAAAGTAACGTTAACGTTATCTCATAGTTTTGGTATAGCCAATACAATTTCGATTACGAACTTTAATATACTCCAACATTATAAGATCAAATATTGCAATGAGTACAAATATTTTGTTAGTATTTATCTAACTTCATCAATCTTAATAAAAAGGATTATCAAAAACTACTTACAAAACCAATCAACTAAAAAGAGAAATTACTTCATATTTTCCCTTTTAATTTAACCTTTTTAACATTAAAAAAAAACACAAAACTTAAACTTCTACTGTTGGAGGAGCTAGATTAAGATCAAGGTTAATCTCTTGTTTCGAATAACTCGTATCATCTCTTGAGTTATAATCCACTCCAGACGACGAAGAACCAGATTCACTGTGGGCCCCACCACCATATCCACCGTCAAAACATTGTTGTTGTTCCATTTGATAGATCGGGTACGGAAAAAACATAACTGGCTGCGCGTGTGGTACAACCGCGACACATTTCATAAGATCAAGCTCAACTGGCGGGTGCACTTCACTCTCCAGGGTTAATGACTCCAGAGTACTATTATGATTTGCAACTGTGACGCCATCGAAAGAAGGTGGAAAGTTTATTTTTGCTTTGGACCCGCGGAAGTTGATAGCAGCCGCGTCGTAAGCGCGTGCTGCTGCTTCCGCGGTATCGAAAGTACCTAACCAGACACGGGTTTTAGTACCCGGGTCGCGGATTTCCGCGGCGTAACGGCCCCACGGGCGCTTTCGTACGCCGCGGTAATGGACTTCGTTAACAGTTGGGGATGTTAATGGTTTGGTGGTTTGATTTTTCATCACCATTGTTAGATGTTAGAAATTTTTGGTGTGTGTAATAACGGTAGGGTTGGTATGGAACAAATGAGGTTTGGGTTGTATATATAGGCGTGTTTGAGATTTCAAAATAAATCTACTCTGGAATAAGGACAAGTGAAAGTCAAGTATTCTCTATATATACTAATCCTATTGATGATCACATAAATACTTTTTTATTCGTTTGGGCTTTCTGTTGGGCTTGGTGTGCTGTTAATCTGCTTTGGCCCACAGGTGCTTTTGGTTATCTGTACGTTTATAATATAGTTCATGGACGGTGGGTTTATCTTATAATATACGCACCGCTTGCCTATACATGTATCCATATTTTTGATCGGCCTGCGTATTCTGCTTCTTTTGGTTAAGGTTTCATGTCCTTTTGTTTCGTTATTGGTATCCCAAGTATTTGTTGTGTGCTTTGTTTTTTTGCTGCTTTCTCTTTCGAATTTTTGTTGCTTTTTCGCGTGTATTAACCACCTCTTTGCTCTACGTTGTCACTTTGTTTTTTGCTTATATTAATTATGGAGCCTATATGTTGTAGATTGTTACTGCTTATTCTCCTTTTAGTTTTTCGAAATTAGGCACTGCTTTGTTGTAAATTGTATAGTATGAGAAGTAAAACAAAAGCTGTTCCAAATAGGACTGCGAACGAGATACCCATAGAGGTTTCGCAGTACTTAGGTTCTCCAGCTCCACATGGTTATCAGGTTTCCGGTTCTGGTGCTACTCACCATTCGGGTACCATTGATGTTGTTCATCATGCTACTGTCCCACTTTCCTGTCCGTTTATTCCACCTACGGTTGGGGGTGGTCTTCATAGGCCCACTGCTTTTTGTGACGGTGCGAGTGCGAGTTCATCAACGAATGAACCTGCTATGGAAGATGGAGCGACTGCTAGTGGTTACGGCATGCTTCATCCTTCTGGCAATGACCAAGTTCATAATCACCACCTTTTGGTTACTACTCCCCTCTACCAGATAAATGCTCCAGCTGGTATACCTGCACAAGTATGGACAGTGGATGGTTCAGTTTCTAATTTTCAAGCCGCCAATATAATGCTACCATCTTATGTCACTGCTCAACGGCGACCAACCAATGAAGGTTTGCTTATGATAGAAATAACTATAAACTAGATTCTGTTCTTTGTTGTGTTCACATCTTTTATAATAGGTTTCTTTCGTTATACATGCAGGTGTCACAAACGTGTGGAATGCAGCCCGTATTCCTATGGTTATTGATTTTTCATCCGGGAATATTGCTTTCCAGCCTAATTCGGTAGCATGTATGTGAATATATATTAACTTATCTATGTGTGTTGTCTACGTAGGTGTCGTGGTGTAGTGTATTCAATTATGATTTCCTTTTTCGCTTATTGTTTTTTTTGCCATACATCCCCTGCAGCTAATACTCGCATCAGCGCACGCCAACGCAGGATTTTAGCTAGGCTGAGGAGGCACACAGGTTAAAAGTATTTTTTTACACCTGCTTTGAGTTAAATACAACGTGTCCTATATTGTAGCATCCTGCTAACCAAATTCAATCGTTATTTGTCTTTTCAGGTGCGGATCGCCCACTGCCTAACAGGCAGCGTACACCAACTGGTACACTTCATACCATGCTTTATTTGAAATATTCTTCTTTTCCTATATTTCTCGACTTTATTTCCTACCCGTCAATGTTTCTGGCCTTATTTGTCTGTTTATATGTTCCTGAAAGGACAGCGTCTATGAGGGACACAGATGGTCCACAGGTGCAAGGCCCTATCGCACCTCCACAACGACAGGGTAAGATCTAATTAATGAGTCTTTAAAAATACCTTTCTACTTACTTTGCAGCTATGTTCTGTTTTCTTTTAATGAAGCTACCCACCTCTGTATATACTAGGCCCGCTGATGTCTATTGTCCTAAATTTTTGCCATAGTTTCGTAAGCCAAATCTCTACGCTTATGTTGGTCCAGCTGGATGCGTACCGTTACAAACAAGATTTATGATTATCATTGTCCTACTTGGAAAGTAAATCTCAGGCCCATGTGCATTTAAAGCAGAAAATGGTGGGAATTCTAATATCCTGTTCATTCTAATTACACGCTAGAACCTTATTAGCTAATCTGTTACATGATTTTCTATAACTGCCTCACCTCATTGGTCCTACAAAGGATTGTTTTATGTGAATAATGTTAAATACATATACAGAGCGTAATACAAACTACAGCTCCTCTATGTTCATGACTGAAATAGAATAAAGAAACAGACCATGAAAAGAAATGTATCGTCATGCCTAATTCGCTGCATATTTGCAGGTGCCCCTTTGGAGTATAGATCTTTTGGAAAGTGTGATCAAGTATGCCAGCATTGCGGCGCGTTTTTTTGGCTAGAGGAAAAGAAGACGGGTTTGCCTGTTTCTGCAGCGCCACAATACCAGCGCTGCTGTGTTTCTGGCCGGGCAGTTTTACTCACTCATGAACACTATCCCCCATATATTGTACAGTTATTCTCCGACAGACATTTTATGGAAAATATAAGGGCCTATAACCAGATGTTCGCAATGACTTCGTTCGGCGCCACTGTTGACAACTCTATTAACACAGGAAGGGGTCCATATGTTTTTAGAGTGTCGGGCCAAATATATCACCGGATCGGTAACTTTTGCCCACTAGGGGATGATACGCCAAGGTTTTTGCAGCTCTATATCTATGATACCGATCACGAGATCCAAAACAGGCTTTCGCACTTTGAAAGTCATCAAAGGCAAGCTTTGCGGGAATCTGTGGTACAAGGACTTATAGATTTTTTAAATGAGAATAATGCTTTAGTTAAGTTGTTCAGGACCGCAAGGGATAAGCTACAAGAAGCTGATATACCTAATTTCAGTATTAGATTATTCGGTGTCGTTGGGGCAAATCAGTATGAGTTACCTACCGCTGATAGCATTGGTGCGATTGTTTTTGAGGGCGGGCCAGAAACTATGACAGATTATGACGTTGTTATACAGCGGCATTCCGGGGAACCAGAAAATGTGAATAAGCTGCACCCTGCGTACATGGCATTGCAGTTCCCACTCCTTTTTATATACGGAGAAGAAGGGTATCACTTAAAGTTGATGCTACGGAATTTGGACGGCGACAATCAGGACGAGCAAAAAAAGATGTCGATGAAGGTTTACTATGCGTATCAGTTGTGTGACAGAATACACACGTATAATCTTATAACTCGTGCCGGAAGGCTTTTCCAACAATATGTCGTTAATGCTTACTGCGTGATTGAGCAAGACCGGACGGATTTTATTAGGCGCAAGCAGAATGACATAAGGAGTGAGTATTTGTCTGGGATTTACGATGCAATTACGAGGGGTGATCGAGATGGCAGGCAGGTTGGTTCACGGGTTATCTTGCCCGCATCTTTCACGGGGGGGCCTAGGTACATGTATAGTCATTACTTAGATGCACTCGCTATTTGCCGAGTTCACGGGAACCCGAGTTTTTTCGTAACCTTCACATGCAATGTTAAGTGGCCAGAAATTCAGGAATACATGGATGCATTTCCGCAATTGACAACTTCTGACAGACCTGATATTGTATGTAGAGTCTTTGAACGGAAGATTCACGCACTGATCAAATTTATTAGAGAAGAGCGAGTTTTTGGTGACGTTGTAGCAGGTAAATTGGAATTATAGCTGCTGAGTTTATTATATCGCAACTTACTTTTAGTTATTCTGAAAATTACACGCACATTCTAATATGCCCTTTCTTGGTTTGTGTTTTGTAGTGCTTTACACAGTCGAGTTTCAGAAACGGGGCCTCCCTCATTGTCATATATTGTTATGGACGCACACGCTTGCAAATAATGCCCACGGAACAGATATAGACACATACATAAGTGCCGAGCTACCAAGTCATGTGCATGATCCAGAAGGATTCAGAGTTGTTTCTGAGCTTATGATGCATGGTCCATGCGGCCGTGTATATCCTAGGGCTCCATGCACACTCGGACGCGACGCTTGCAAGAAACAGTTTCCTAAGGAGTATTGCGACCATACTTACACAGACAGCAAAGGGTATGTGCATTACCGTCGGCGTGACATCGGATCGGGCACGTATCGACGGGGAGTCAGGTTAGACAACGCGTACGTCGTTCCATATAATCGGGTATTATGCATGGTGTTTTATGCACATATCAACGTAGAATATTGTGGCTGGACAATGCTTATAAAATACCTATTTAAATACATATCTAAAGGAACGGATAGAATAATCGCAAGAGTTGTTAGGCCTATTGGTGAACAGGCCCGGTCTGCGGCTTCTTCGGGCACTGACATGCGGTCAGATTCTCATTCATCGATTCATATAGATGAGATAACGAATTTTATGGACGCTAGGTATATTGGCCCGCACGAGGCTTGCTGGAGAATACTCGGTTTCGACATTCATAGTAGGGACCCTGCGGTGCAGATTCTAACTGTTCACGCGGAAAATATGCAGCAAGTAGCCTTTAGAGCATCTCGGGAACTGGCTAACATAGCCAACGATCCCCGTTTAAAGAAGACAACGTTGACTGAATGGCTAGAATTTAACCGACTCCACGTCATTGGTCGGCACCTCACTTACTTACAATTCCCAGCAGAATTCGTATGGTCTAAGAATACCCGTACCTGGTCAATAAGGCAGAACAAAAATAAACCGTCAATTGGAAGGCTGACATATGTACATCCAGCCAGTGGCGATCTCTTTTTTCAAAGGATGTTATTATGTCATCAAAAGGGTTGTACGTCGTTCTCGGATATAAAGAAAGTTGATGGGCAAATCTATTTGACTCACCGAGCCGCATGTCAGGCTATGGGTCTTTTGGGGGATGATCAAGAATGGAAACGAGCACTAGAAGAAGCAGCCATATCAGCAAGCGCCTCAGAGCTGCGCGCCCTGTTCGTGCAAATGCTTATTTTCTGTGATGTCGCGCAACCAGCAAACCTTTGGGAATCACAGTGGATGCACATGCATGATGATATACCAAACAGGCTGTCTGAATTACTCAATATCCCTAATCTTCAAATTAATGAAGACATGCTAAAGGGTGGGATTCTTTACGAACTACAAGCAGCGCTCGCTTTCTATGGGAAAACTTTGTCAAGCTTCTCCTTACCTAACCCTCCAGATGGATTGCTAAGAATATTGAGAAACAGACTGGTGATGGAAGAATTGAATTATAATCGTGCTGCATTAGCTGAAGAAAAAGAAAGGCTCATTCCACAGCTTAACCAGGAACAAAAAGTTGTATTTGATAGAGTTCTCGCAGCTGTCTCTAACGGAAATCAAGAATTACTATTTATTTATGGTCATGGTGGAACAGGAAAGACATTTATTGGGAAGGCTATTCTGTGTGCCTTAAGGTCCGAAGGGAAGGTTGTTCTAGCAGTCGCCTCTTCTGGAATAGCATCTTTGCTTCTGCCATCTGGTCGCACAGCCCATTCGAGATTCAAATTATCGTTAAATCTAACAGATCATTCGGTATGCAATGTGAAAAAGAACACACAATTGGCTGAGTTGCTCAGAAGAACGGATTTAATTATATGGGACGAAGCTCCAATGAACGATCGAAGGTGCTTCGAAGCTCTTGATCGTACCCTCAGAGATATATTGGACATGCCAACGCACGCTTTCGGAAAGAAGCCAGTTGTCTTGGGGGGTGACTTCAGGCAAACACTGCCTGTTAAAAAGCATGGCTCAAAAAACCAGATAATAGGAGCATCAATAGCGGAATCCTATTTATGGCGGCATTTTGAAGTTATTATACTACATGAAAATATGCGCCTGCATCAGCAACCTCCAGCCAGCAGTAACTCTTCACGTGTCAGCGCTTTTTCAGAGTGGTTATTAAGTGTTGGTAACGGTGTTGCAGGATATCCAGATGAAACCGATCCTGAAAACATGTCATGGATTAAAGTGCCGGATGAATACTGTATAGAAAAATCGGACCATGCTTTGGCGGACCTACTAGAGTTCATATATGATAGACACACACTCGACGCGCCGACAGCTGAGATGCTTCAAGAAAAAGCAATAGTGTGCCCAAAGAATGAGACCGTCGCCATAATCAATCAAAAGGTTTTAGACGTTGTACAAAGTGCTGGCCGGACCTATAGGAGTAACGATGAGGCAACCCCTAAAATGAACGATGGTGGTGCAACAGAATTATTATACCCGATTGAGTATCTTAATACACTGGAATTCCCAAGTATGCCCCAACATCTGCTTACATTGAAGATTGGCGCTCCTATAATGTTACTACGGAATCTGAACCTAATAGGAGGCCTCTGTAACGGGACACGCCTTA
Source organism: Artemisia annua (assembly GCA_014162995.1). Classification (NCBI taxonomy): domain Eukaryota; kingdom Viridiplantae; phylum Streptophyta; class Magnoliopsida; order Asterales; family Asteraceae; genus Artemisia; species Artemisia annua. The sequence goes on from LBNU01034852.1 coordinate 19,872, forward strand.
TTGTAACACAACTTTTGCAGTGGATTATAGAGGCAAAAATAATAACAGGGACTAGAGTGGGCCAGAAAGTTTTCCTGCCGAGAATTTTGCTCATAAGTAATGATGATAGCTTGCCTTTTACGTTTAAAAGAAAGCAGTTCCCAGTAAGATTGTGTTACGCTATGACTATCAACAAAAGCCAGGGGCAATCATTAAGGAAGATTGGAGTATATCTTCCCCAGAGCATATTTGGTCACGGCCAGTTGTATGTTGCTCTGTCTAGGGCGACCTCTCCCGAGGGATTGAAAATACTCATTACTGACGACTCAGAACGTGGATGCAACACCACGAAAAATATAGTTTACAAAGATTTTTTAACCAAAATTATGGTATCATTGTTACCAATTTCCTATATCGATGACTTTTGTTTTTTGTTGTTAGTAGCTTAACCCGAGCATCATATGGGCAACAAACATTCTCACCCTAAGCTATAGGTTTTGCTAATAGCTAAACCACTCCACCACTACTACTGCGTAATCTCTGTATCGATAATTATGTTACAATGCGTTGCTATTCTAGGTGCTCATTATTTCTACCCTGCCTTTGCCCATTGCTTACTCATCTACTAATGTAATGTTTATGTGAATCGTAATTAGCATACAGAAACATTACATACCCACTGTTTTTGCTTATACCGTACGCTATAGATGTCTGCTCTTATTTATTACTTACTTCATTTTGTTAGATATGAAACCCGCTTTAATGGCTAGAATATCGGAAATCTTATAACATGCTGAAATGCAGGTTATTCATAATGCATAACTGCATACCATCTGATATGTTATACATTTCGTATTATAGTTCACTGGCAAATGAAAGCAACATGCAACTATATTAAAACGCTTATTGTCTTGTACATTTTCGAAAACCGACAAACTATACGCTGTTTTTGAATTCCTAATAATTCTGGAAACCTTACTCTAACTGTTCTACTTACTGGCATATTTATTTGCAGGAGAATGGCACTAACCGTTAACGCAAGCACATCCTCAAAGACCGCTGAGAGCACTGTTGTTCCGTCCCGTCAGTTCGCCTACTTAACTGAGCTAGATCCTACAGATAACAGCAAGTTTATCCAGGTTAAGGTGTATCGTAAATGGACCACTGCCAAAATGCCAGCTTTCACCCCTACAGCATTCTCATGCATGCTCCTTGACAAAAAGGTACGCGATCATATGATTAACCTGAAGCAACACTTATAAAATAATAACAAAGCTATATATGACTTATAAATATCCTCTAACTTGATTGGTTACAGGGATTCGCAATACAAGCAAACGCAGACTTAAAAGAAAAAACACGCTTTGATCATGACTTGCAAATAAATTGCGTGTATAAGATTCAAGGTTTTGGCTTTGAAAGAGCAGAAAGCTGGGGAAAAACACTTGATAATGACATCACACTTTGTTTTGGGAAATACACACAGATTGATGCCTTAGAAGACAGAGACTTTCCAAATCACTACTTCAACTTTGCCGCATTCAATGAGTTAAATGCAAGGCTAGCAAAGAAGAACCCGATACTGACAGGTCATCTTACCAAACGACCCCAACAATTTAATATACTTATTAATATACATAAGCATAATGATTTGGCAATGCAGATTATATTGGATACGTGCACAATGTGGAGAAGGTTAAGGAATATGGAGGCGCAACTAGCAGCAGAGTTAGAGTTAGAAATATTGGCATACGAAACCTAAAGTAAGTGCAATTATCCTTATTCCGATTTATAAATATCAAAATGTTACAGTTTTCATACCATTCTAACCTTGCAGCAACGATGTTGTCCTATTTACACTTTGGAATGAAGATGCGGACGGGTTTGACGAAAATGAGTATGCAAAAATGAAGCAACCTGTGATATTAGCTGTGAGTTCATGCTACCTGAAAAGATATGCCGGTAAATTCATAATTAGTATCGACAATCAAGTTACTGTTCGCTCTAATTTAATTTATACTTACCTATCGCTTTCAAATGCACAGGCCAAATACAGTTGTCTGCCACTTCAGCAACTTGCTACTATTTTAACCCGGATGTCCAAGAAACTGGCGAATTGTTAGCTGCGTAAGAACATTGTTATTAGTTACATTTTCAACGCACTATTTTACACGCATTAACATTGGCAGACTCATATAAATACAGCTACAATCAGCTAAACATAGGTGTCCCACAATTGGAGGTTCAAACAGACAAGTTCACAAACTGGGAGGAGGAACGAAATAGAAACCGCGTTCCACTTGCAACACTTTTACAGATTGACCCAAAAACTCAACAGGTTTTTAAAGCACATACTATATAATGAGAACCATCACTAAATCAGCTTACTGACTAAATTAAATTTCACCCAGCGTGTGTTGTTCACACAAACTGCTATGATACTCCAAGTTGATGTCACCCATGATTGGTACTACCAAAAATGTGACGAGTGCGGCGGGAAGCTTACATATGGATACTTACATGGCCAATGCCACTAGTATGGAACAAAACCTAATCCTCAAAACAGGTACACTAATACAATGGGAAAAAAAATGCAGCCCTATTTGTTACCTATTGCTTACTATTTAATACTCATTTCCTGCATAATTTTCACAGTTACTGCTTCAGGATTGTTATAACTGACGGTACAGCAAACGCACTCATGAGCTGCTTCACTCCTCAAACGGATGGGCTCATTAAAGATGTGAACACTTTACTTCAGGAGGTTGAAAACAAAGACCCTTCTACCATTCCACCAGCAATACTAGCGCTCCAGAATACTAGACACGTGTTTCAATTCCAGTTTGCAACACCGGCACTCAAAGGCCCGCCGACATTCGTGCTAAGGAAGATAATGGACAGTCCACCAGCCACACTGACAGAACCATCAGCAGGGCCTTCGTCTCCACCAACAAACCTACCCGAAAACCTCCCAAACGAAGAATCTACTCCACCGCCAGCAACACCGACAGTAACTCAAGATACTCCAATAGACACACCAAGTGAAACACAACAACTGGTTTATTCAGCTGCAAGGAGAGAGCTATTTGTGCCAACCACTGAAGAAGGAGATACCCCAGCTCCAAAAAAACAGAAAAAAGATTAGGCCCTCCCACAACCTACTATATATGGCATCATTAATAGTGTCTGTTCAACTACTATGTACAGTAAAGTAGATGTGTATCCTAAATACTCACTGGGTCTGTCATAACACCTCAATAGCTGTTCGTGTGTGCGTGTTCAACCAGATTTTCTGCCGCTTTTGTTAACAGGCTCAATGGATATGTATATTTATAAGTTGTAATGGTTACTAACCATAACCCTATACCTACTGGTATTCAGCAGACCGCGTATCCACGCCTTCACACATGCCCGAATCTACTTCACATACCTTGAATACATTATGATTAGCATGTCCATTTAGCTACAAACAATAGTGGCACATACATAACTTATTAAAAGACACTACACCAGCAATTGGTTGGTTCGCAAAAACAATGACCCCTTCAATATAAATAAGCAAAGTCGTATCAGACCGATTTTTAAGCTCATTTTGTTACTCCAACTTGCACTCACATATATTTAAAGATAATGTCGGCTTTCCGATCCATAACCAACGAGAGGGCTACTTAATTACAAAAAACACTACCCCTTTACACATTTATCCACACACACAAACAGTATACAAGAACCAACTATCCAGTTCCAGTTCTTCATGCCACACTCATCATTTCCAAAACACACATTCAAAGACCCATTTTATGATAAATAAAAATACCCTATTCACAAAAGACAAATCCTTCCAATATTTGAAGAAAAAAATAACAAGTCACAGATGTAATTTATGTATGTAAAGATGATCAGAAACTATAGTATTTACACAAAGGGAAGGAAGCAAAAGCATACTTGCTGATTTCGTATCACAAATGCGTCTTCCACTGACGCCCGATGCTGTATCGTCATTTGAGCATCAGCAAAATCATAGCATATGTCTTCCAATATATCTTTATCAACCACATATCCCACTGCCCGAAAGACAAAAATTATAAGGATCTCAGTTTGGATATACGGTGGTGTAGCACGAATATACTCACGAGAGGAAGCCTGCAATTATAAAGTATGTCAAATAAAATAAAGGGAACCAACATTGTGCAAGATGAAATATTCCTAAAAAGGATGTCATACCCCTTTTGCATTTGTCCTAGCAAGCATCCACACAAGCACGATACTTCGTAGCCCATTTTCAGATTCTGCCATTCAACGAACTTCCCACACATAAGCATATTTGTTTGGTTGACTCTTCTTAAACACATACACATAATTGATGCAATCAAAATCGCCTCACTTGCATTCATCATGGAATATGCAACATTCATCATACACCCATTCTCAAAGCTTGATCAAGCCCTTCTCTAAGTTTTCAAATAGTGTACAGTAGCTCCACCAGACCATAATAGGAACCTGATATGCAATAATATTGAATAGATACGTTAACTTTTTGCATATTATATTACTTAAGTTGCTGGGATTTCGTTGCAACTACCTATCCAATGAAGACTTTACCAAAATCTTGAGTTTCTATTGTTTCTTCATCATCATGACCTTTCTTTGTAGCCCTTTTTGTTACATCAACATACAATGGCGCAGGATATGTTACATTCCTTACCCTTACTGGTATTCAAAACAACATGGCAGTTTCACCATCTGATCATGCTATCATCGGCTTACTCAGATAAATCTGACAAAAGCCAATCTTGTAGATGGTCTGCAAGTGAAGAAAAAAGAGTATATCAAATACATGACATAAATGCATAGACTTCTGATGCCAGGAAAACAACCACTTTTAATCCACATGGCGCCTCAGTATACATAACATTAAACAATATATAATTAAAACATTGTCAGCCTAGAAAAATTTTCTTATGCACATATGATTTGAAATTATTCATAAAAGAATCTTCAGTAACTCTCAAACCTGGCTGCGTTGCTGAAAATGTTTTCTCAATAACTCTAAATCATGCGTACATAAAAATATCAGGCGTAACAAATTCAGCAAATTGTTCAATCAGAGATAAAGTCTTATCACTATTCTATTGTCAATCCCTTCAGGATGACTATCAATGTGGCATGACCGTTTTTTAATCAACCACGGTCCACAATATATAATACTTAATTTGTTGGTTTTGTTATACCAATATAAGCAGATTTCACTACACTTGGCAGATTATTATAAACATACAATCACCTCCCGTTACAGTTGAAGCTATTCAAATAAAGTTCCAATCACATTTTATTCAATTTTCCTGAGGCTACTTCCTAAAACAGCGAGGTTTGTTTCAAATGGAAAACCATCATATCTATCGCCTCAAAACCAGATGCATTGCCAAATAATCTTTCCTGAATATAACCAGATCACGTATGCAAAAGAAAATTAGAAGTTACTATTTCGGTAATTGTTTAGTCGTAGAATGAGCATATTATTTATATTTCTCACCAAAACTTTACAATCATTATCAATGTCAACCTACGCAAATTCAATTGGCCAAGAAAATCGACAGTATCAAGAGTCACGAAGCTCAACATCAAAGCTACTGCACGGCTTTTTTAACAGTTCAGTACTTGTTTGTAGTTCAGTACTTGATTTCTTGGTTTCGTTGTAGCATGTCATTGGCTATATATAACCACCTCCAACTACAATTATAATAACTGAATAAGGTTTCACTCAAAGTTTAAGCACTTAATTTAACTCTCAATTCTTAAAAAACTCAGTCAAACATTTCATACTTTAATTAGTGATTCCGGTTACAAACTGCCAGTTACTATCAAGTCAAAAAATGCACATTTTATATAACTAATTTCATTATTATGATATCCTATAACTCTGTCAACCAAATGAACTTGAAGCCTTAGAGACGGAAAACATCAAGATTTAACAATAAATTAAAATGAAAACTAGCAGCTTTGAAATCAAACCCCTGAACTTATGCAAAATATCTTCAGTCTTCCATAATTCAACTATGGTGCTGTTTATGTAAGCTTATTCTCTGGGCATATTTGAAATTGGAAAAATCCTACAAGACCACTTTTCCTAGCTTATCAGCTCATCAAGTTCCATTTATAAGTCATAAGCTCAAAAGCCTAAAAACTTAGGTTCATTCTCTCAATCCCCTGACATCCACTTTTTTACATTCATTGTTATCATATCAACATGTCAATTCCACACCGCTTAAAAAATAATTAAATTAACACTTATTAATAAGGCTATTTCATTGTGCACTTAAATACTACACCAATATAAAATACATTTACACAATGCATTCACCAAACAAAAACAAACCGCTGTAAAATACGAAACCACATCCAACAATAGAAACAATATACCCAAAGTTACAACACACATACAGACAACGATAATATATAAAACTTTTTAAAGTACAAGCCGATTTACGTGCCCATCTAGGATAAACATAAACACAGTAGTAATACATAATCATCTTTTACATATATAAGTTTGAAGCCCATCTAGAACAACAAAACAGATGTGACATAACACGGCTTCAAAAAACGAGGCAACTAAATAAACTACAACTGTGGTGATGACCAAACAAACTTCATCAAAAGACACTCCACCTTCCATCATCAACTTCCAGCTTCATCAGGCTCAAGTTGGGCAAAACATGTAAACCAACAGACCCTACAAACCAGAGATCACCCACGTAGTTTACCGACCTAAGCAACATAACTGCCAAACATACCTACATATTATAAAACCACATACACTACTTATTTACAATCCTATTATACTGGGCTACTACAACACTACCTAAATAACCACTACATGTGGGTTACATCCGCGAGGTAGTCCATGACAAGAGAAGCCATGCGACTCGCATCTGCCATATTGCGACTGTATGCACGAATTCGTTGCTCCACAATAGCTATGAGAGCACGGAGAAGTGCCAAACTACGGCTGACCAAAACAGAATCCTGCAAACCTTCAACCTCCCTAAGGAAGGTTTGCAACTGTAAAAGCAATACCCTTTCGCGGTTGAGATGTCGCCTATCACAGCGCAGCCCATTCAGAAGAATAAACCTATACCGCTCAAAGAAAAGGTAAAACTGTCTACCCCTGTCTTGCGTATTAGCCACGCGGGCAAGCCTATCACTGATAGATACATTACCATTTGCAGGATGATTCACATTGCCCCCATGACTAACCAAAGCAATAGCATTCTCACTACCATGTGTCACACCGGTCTGACTGCTAGTGTGGTTATTGGAACTAGCATCACTCCTACTCCCATTCACAACATGATTACCATTACCTACATCAGTAACAATACGAACACCATTCTCATTATTGTTGGCAGCATGGTTCGCATTGTCAACATGATTGACACCCCTAAAATGGTTATCCATTATAGTAAAACTACTTGCAAGGAATGATATAAATGATAACTAATAAACATAACCTTTTATAGAGAGGATACAAAACAAGCAGACAAAAAAAATTAATTAAGAGATAAACCAATAGTTATCTAAATCAAATTAGTCATACTAAGCAGCTTACCTGGTGACACGAATCCGTTGTTTGGGCGCATTGCCAGATTTATCAGCATATCTGAATGACAAATCAGCCTCGGTATCGAGACCCAAACACAGCAACAAATCCAACTAAGAAAACGATAACCCATGGCCGAAAGAGAGCAATTAAAGCCGTAGCAGTGGAGTGAACGACAGCAATAACCCACTATGTTAAATGGATTATTAGAAAGCATGATAAAAACGGCAACTAAAATGGCGCCACGTGGTACATGTTTATGTCCAAACGGAGTTCAATTGAAATCCAACAAACCACATATTCGCCATTCGGGTCGGGTCAAACACAAGCGAGTGGCGGGCACCCACCCACACCATTCACAACGAAATAAAATTATAAGAATTAAAAGAATAAAGACAGTACTAGACGATTTTGTGTTATTTTAGTTATTCAGTTACTAAATGATTTTAACTGTCAGTTGTTTTTTTTAGTTTCAACATATAGCTTTAAACATTTTTCCAGTCATTTTTGTGCTTAAGTCGAGTATCCTTAAAGGCGTGTATAACAATACAAACTACGAATATTGAATTACACTATATAATAAATATATATGACCAAAGCCTTATATTTTTACAATGATATAACAAGAAACAAATGCAAATGATGACAAACAAAATAAAATACATGTGAACCTGTTTTAAAAAAAAAAAATAAAAATTAACCACTTGCTTATTTGCGGAGTTGATCATCCCTCTCGAAAACGAAGATTCGAAGTGCTCTATAAAACACAATAAACACATAGATTATGCAAAGAAAAACACATTCATACACATAAACGTAAACAATAGAACCCGATAACATAAGTACAAAACAAACACATGAATACTACGAAACTAAGAATTCACGAATTCTTAGTTCCCCATTCATAAATTCTTGTATTGTTCCACATTCGTTAACTCTTAGTTATTTAAATAGCTAAAAAAAAATAGAAGATGCTTTTTTTTAGTTTACCAACCTTGTATATACTAAAAATTCACGAATGGGAAACAAGTCATCTTGTATTGTTTCCCATTGGTGGAATCAAGTCATTGTTACATCCATAGCACGCACACAAACTTAGGTTAACAGCAGATATAATAAACAAAAACAGCAACACATATTCATAAACAACTTAAGCCGACATTACAAAACAACAAACAATTATATAACACTACCCAAAAAAACACAACATACAAAATTGGTTCCAAAACTGGAAACCAAACACTGTAAAATGTGATAAGTCAACTACATTTTTTTAAAATTCGAAAACACTACGAATTCTAATGAGTAGACTACACAATTAAACTCATTAAATGAAAAAACCTGACAACTACATGCAGGTCACAAAAAATAATTATTTTACTGCAAAAAAAAACCCCGCTGCAACGCAGCGGGCTATATATTTTTTGTATCAATACATAGCAAACGGAAAAGATAAGTATATTCCATAAAAAATATAGTCATCACTAAGTTAAAAAATAACGCAGGCATACTCTCTTGACATTAAACAGTCCACATACGTTTTGTGACACGAAATTGATATTAAACACTCTGCATATGTTTCACACAACCATTAGGCAACTTGTAAGTTATCTTACGAGACACGAAAACGAGAAAATACAACAGCATTCATAGTAGCTGGTCTTGTGGTACCCGTAACGAATGTTCACAAAGCTATTATTCACTATTAAAGCACGGGAATTCCCAAATTTTATAAAGACAAAAATATATAAACATCATTATCAGTTTTAGTACATAGCGGAAAAAAAATTAACTAATTCAATATAACAGCAAATACAGACCAATCAAAGTAAGCAAAATAAGATATACACAGACAAAACCAACGCAGAAAAAACGAACAAACACATTAATAAACAGCACCTTAATACACAAATCGTCTGAATACACGAAGCTTAGTACACACCTGATTAGTAAACAACGCGGTGATGAAATCACAAAAAAAAAAANCACGAATAACTTTAAAATACATTATCGCATCAGCAAAGACAACATCGTCACCGTTCCTCAATTGAACCAACACTCGAGCCACAGAAATATGATTACAGCACAACTCCAGCTCAAAAATAACAGCATCCAAGTACGCTAAACGATCCTCAACATACACACACCAGCCACGTAAAAATGAAATCCAGCTTTCCTCCTCTTCAACCTCTCTCCGAAAACCCAACTGCATTACATCAGAAATGTAAACAGAACCTGATGAATACGCAAGTTCCAATAGCCTAACCAACCTATCCATGGCAGTAGTAATTAGTACGAAATATGAATAAGAGAAACACAGAAAACTCAACAGAAACAATACTAAAATGGATTAATTAAGAATATATAAAAACACTATGCAATAAAATATGTGATTATCTTTCCCAAAAAAACAGTAAGTCAATAAAATTTTCCCAAGGATTACAGGCAATTACTGTTTGATGAGACAGATGAGGTGCATTATTTCAAAATTTGAATTGGTAAATAGGTTTATATACATAGCAAATGGCAATCTCTAGATTATAGAAAAATGCTAAAAAGGAAAAACAAAGATACAGAATTTGATAACTAATACACTAGATCATATATTTAAATTATGTCGCAAACAAAACCGAAGAAACCTACAAAATCAAAAACGCAAAACAAAATCCCGCCGCAACGCGGCGGGTCAAAAAAACCTTGTTTAGATTATTGGATTCGAGGATATTATATATATTAATATATAGGGAAGGGGCATTTACATAAAACTCGTTGTAGACTAATAAAAACCAATGTACTTAAATACCATGTAAGAAATATAGTAAAGAGACTATGAAAGTATGTTAGACTTGCATAAGATTCTATTAAGTACATATCTTTATTGTATGTTTGAGTGAATAGTTTAGACATCTATCGTGATCCATTTGTGTTTGTTGCCTCTTAAGTTGTGTAAAGGCCATTGACTCTCGATAGTGAAATTGTAACATCATAAGAAATGAATACTTGATACTTTTATCAAATATATTATACTTGATTGACTATTGTAGCATCATAGACGTTTAATGCAAGTCGTAAAATAAATAATTACTAATATGTACTCCCTAGTGTTCTTTTTATATTACTCACGTGGTGTTATGATATTATTTGAGTAACACTTAAGGAGGAAAAGAAAAAGAAATAACCTGAAAGTTAATATGATTTGGTTGATTTTTAAAGTAAATTTTTTATCCTAAAATACAGAGGAAAATATTTACTTCATATTACTTTGCTTTCTTTTACTAACAAAACTCAACAACACAAACAAATGTCCTGCAAACAAATTTCTTGCAAAGCATGAAATGTGAAATAAATGTAGCTTTGAGTTAACAAACTGTTAATTTTACCCATGCATTTAATACATGAATTAAATACAGATCGTGTGATATGAAGAGTATTTAAGGATAAAGTAATAGTTTTATTTGTTGCAAGTGAAGGTTTTTTTTCTTTTAAAAAAAAAATAATAAAACAGTAAAGGGTGTTGTGAAACAACGATCACCAACCTATCCATGGCAGTAGTAATCAGTACGAAATATGAATAAGAGAAACACAGAAAACTCAACAGAAACAATACTAAAAAGGATTAATTAAAAATATATAAAAACACTATGCAATAAAATATGTGATTATCTTTCCCAAAAAAACAGTAAGTCAATAAAATTTTCCCAAGGATTACAGGCAATTACTGTTTGATGAGACAGATGAGGTGCATTATTTCAAAATTTGAATTGGTAAATAGGTTTACATACATAGCAAATGGCAATTTCTAGATTATAGAAAAATGCTAAAAAGGAAAAACAAAGATACAGAATTTGATAACTAATACACTAGATCATATATTTAAATTATGTCGCAAACAAAACCGAAGAAACCTACAAAATCAAAAACGCAAAACAAAATCCCGCCGCAACGCGGCGGGTCAAAAAAACCTTGTTACTACAAAATTTCACGAAATACTCGTAATAAGGGAGTAATGTTTTTTATTCGAAAGACAAGCTATTTTTAAAGGGTTTTGCTAGGGAAATTAATAGGCACAATCATAAAAACTGATGTGAAACGACAATATCACATCATCAACGTATAAGTTAGAACATTATATATGTATAAGTGTGGTGTGGATATTAATTTTGTGTGTATATCATCTCTTTTTACTAATGGCAGTTCTAAGGAGTGTTTGTTAAGAGTTTTATTTTATTACATATGAACTAATGAATGATTTTTATTTGATGACATTTATAATAAAAGTGGATGAGAACTTTAAAAATTTGGATGTGCAATAAGAACTTCGTTCTCATTAAGTGAATTAGCTTCTTACAACTAATTATAGTAAAAATGATCATATTAACCACAACCCTAAGAGTTGTCGTTAACAAAAACCATTTTTAAAACAGTCACATTGTTTAAAAGTAAGCGTTTACTTTCTTGTTTCGTAAAAAGTTTCAGCTTTCAAATTACAATCACTAGAAAGTAAAAACATAAAGGTTAAAAGTCATTTATGCGGCGTAATGTATCTTTTTCCAAATATTATTATGCATATTGAATCGACGAAATACTCATAATAAATCATCTTTCAGTTTTATTCATTACAATTTATGCCGTAGATTTTGGTAATTTGACTCTTTACTTATACCACCTCATCCTATATTCCATGTCATTTCCACCTATATTTTCCACTATCTTTTTATGTTTTTTTTGCCATTAATAAACATTTCTCACGTAACTCTTTTCAAATTTTGTACTCACTCACAATTCAATTGTCACATATTGAAAACCCTAATTTAACACATACAGTCTTCATCTGCAATTAATCTCATCAATTAACGGTAAATTATTAACAGTTTTTTTTACACATTTGTTTGTAAATGATACGGTATGAAAAGCCTCAATTTTTTTTTTGTGTGTTTTTACTAAACCTTAATTTATGCATTTTTACAGGATAAAGATGGTACCGTTAACCTATATCATGACCGGGTTTTCATATAAATTCATTGGAGTATAAGAATGGAGATTGTAGTGTTATTGATGATGTGGACTTCGAATGTATGACATATATAGAGTTTTATCACATCATTAGAAGATTAGTTCTTGTGGATCAAACTAGTATGTTTTACAAAAACCCTAGTGCTTTTATGATTGATTGGAAACCATTAAAAGCTGATGAGGATGTTAGTGCTTTTGTGAAAGCTTATTATGAAATTAATTGTCACATTGACTTATAAACAGAGCACGGTGGCTATGATATAATGGAAATGATTAATGAAGAGGTTAATGCTAAACAATGTGTTAGTGAATCATCTGACTAAGATGTTGATAGAAATCACCCATTAGATGATGTTGTTGATATTACTATTTTTGAACATGAAGTGGAGGGTAATGTTAGCATACCTAGGTTGACCACAGATAACCCATGGCTTCACAAACTAGTAGGTAAAGGGAGTTTCATTGGCCTTATTGATGATCCAAATCCTGCTTTGACTTGTAATTAAGTTTATATTAGAGGCAGATGATCCTGAGAATGACATAGTAGATTCTAAGTTCAAAGCCAAAAGACATGCGACTTATCAATCTTTTGATCCTAACAAACCTTGAAATGATTGCAAACCAGTTTTAGGAATGAGGTTTGAAAGTCCATTACAGTTGCAACACATGCTTGCAAATTATGGCGTGCATAATAGATATCAATTGTGGTATATGCAGAATGACTGCCACAAGCTTTTAGTGTCGCATGGTTAGCAATTTAGCATGTCAGTCAGGGTAAGTGTGCTGGGAAAAAAGGTAAGAAACCCAAACCTGTTGATGAATGTGAGTCTAGCAAACAGGGTAGTAAGAAGGTGGTTTTCAACAAGTTAGTGAATGAAAAAATAAGCAAGGCAACTAAAGACAGATAGGACAAAAAGAAAGAATATGAGAAAATAAGATTTCTAAACAAGCTAATTGTCCCTTTAGGTTGTGGGCTTCTTGGATGAGTTCAGAGAGATCATTCTAGATTAAAACTTTATACCCTAATCATAAATGTTGTAGAAATTATACCTTGAAGCATATCGGTAGCCAACCAAACCTATTTATGGACCAGCATTTTGGATAACATCAATTCAAACACAACCATTACCTCCTGTTGAAAGAAATATGCCTAGTGGACTAGCATTTTCAGATACTTATACCATTGATTGTAATCTCAAGATAAATAAAAAAGAAGTCACTGAATTTCTTCTTACCAACAATCTGGGAATTAAGAAATTTTAATGAACCCCCTAAAATAAAATAAAAAATAATAAAAACCAAAATAAATTTGGGGATTCAAAACAATTAAAATAATTTACTTACCTTAGAATTGCGACAGTTTAAAAATCACCTAAAAAGATTCAAATATGTCCATAAAACACGTTTAACCAAGGAAATCCACATCTACAATGCGTTGGTAGCTCTTTACGACGAGAAGAAGATGATCTAGAAATTCTTGATAATTGGAATTGATTTATTTGAGTATGGATCGAGTGATTTGAATTGGGTATAGTGAAGTAAAAATTTAGGGTTCTTATGTTAATGAGGAAAAAGGGGAATGGCAATATAACTACCGGTTGGATTCGGGTAATAAACATCGGGTCAAGCATAACGGGTCAAACCATGCAAACGTGGTATTACTATATATTAAGAAAAAAACATTGCTGACATGGAAAAAACCGTTTGGTAGCAATTTCGATAGTTCATAATAAGTTTTTCGTCAATACAATATCCAATATGAAACTGAAGAATATGTCATTAAGCATAAACAGACTTTACCCAAACTTAAAACAGGGACATACTACTGAACTAAGATCGTAGTATATGTATTATCTTAAAGTTGTGTGCTACCCTTAAAGGGCCGTCTCTAAAAGAGAGAGTGGTGTTATTGAACATGATCTCGTATAACGAATGCAACAAAAATTCATACATTCTACTGTTACGTAATAACAGCGCCACATGTGTTTCATTAGCTGACGGATTTCTTCTTCTTCTTCTTCTTCTTTTGCCTTATACTATTTTTTTTTATCATGTCTAGAAATTTTACCATATGTAACCATTTGTGTTTTATTATGATTTTTCTCACGTGTACAATGTTTTTGTGTGTAACGGACCATATTCTCGTATTGACACAGAATCGTCAAAATTCAGAAGTCATTGGTTTACTTGTCGTAATATTTTGTTACACATCTTGTCATTTACGTACGTTGATCACTTGCGCTGTTTGTAAAAAAAGGATACGTGTCAGAATTTAATGGAGTCGCACAGTCAGTCACTTGCACCGGTATACATTGAGAATTTGATTTTTTTGAGTTAGGAAGTGGACTATCATTTTATTTTTGAGCTATTTAGGAAATACATTCTTTTATTAGATAATTTTAAGGATATAAAATGAAAATAAAAGAGTGTATATGAAAAAGTTAGTGGGGTCACCGAGTGGTTTGACTGAGGGAGGCAAAAGGCGCCGCCCAAGCGGATGAAAGGACTACGTGGCACGCGTTTAAGCAGAATGACAAGCGGCTTAGANAAAACATAAGAAAACCAAATTTTCAGTTATTAACTAACGACTGTTAGTAAAAAGGACTAACGATACAAGCTTATGAGGGTGATAATGGTGATATAGTTCACAATTTGAAACTTTGGATGGTAATAATGAGCTTTTACAAATCATATTGGTAAGATGTGAAAACTTGAGAAAGTATTTTGGTATTTAATGTCTTTAAGCCATTTCGATACGTGTACACTGTTTTTGCGTGTAATGCACCTTATTCTCGTACTGACGCAGAACGGTCAAAATTGAGAGGTTAATGTTTTACTTGTTAATATTTTGTTACATATCTTGTCATTTACGTACGTTGATCACTTGCGCTGTTTGTAAAAAAGGATACGTGTCAAAATTTAATGAAGTCGCACAGTCAGTCACTTACACCGGTATCATTGAGAATTTGATTTTTTTGAGTTAGAAAGTGGACTATCATTTTATTTTTGAGCTATTTAGGAAATATATTCTTTTATTAGATAATTTTAAGGATATAAAATAAAAATAAAAGAGTGTATGTTGAGAAAAGGTAGTGGGGTCACCGAGTGGTTTGACTGAGGGAGGCAAAAGGCGCCGCCCAAGCGGATGAAAGGACTACGTGGCACGCGTTAAAGCAGAATGACAAGCGGCTTGGACGTTGATGTGCCGGCTTTTTATTTTGTTTTATTTTATTCCTTGTTTGGGCGGCCGTTTATCCACAACACTTCTTTTCAAGGGAATATTTCTTTGGCTAAAGAAATTAAATAAGCTATCCCTTTGTTTATCATATTCACTAAAATCAAACCTCAAGTTTTTAAAGTAACGATTAGCACCTTTTTGGCTTTTTTTTAATTTTATTTCTGAATAGAAGGTGAGTTACTGAAAATTCCATTTTATTGACTACTGTCAAAAAAAATTTTACCAACTTTGACCGGATAATTGGTTGAAAGTAATTTGCAGACAGTGCTATGTGCAAAACATTTCCTTTTTCACGTGCAATACTATTTCATGAACGATTTGGGCCTTTTACATATTATGCATGATTTTCGATTGTAAGGTAACCACCAATCTTTAGATACAACGTAAAGTAAAAAAGATTATGTATGTTAGAGTGATTTAAATTCCACACATGTAGTAATGTAGGGCATTCTTATTTCATTTCGAAGTTTATCGGGTCTACGAGTTGGTCAATAGATTAAATTAGACGACGACATGGTTATATCGTTCTAAAAGGTGCACATTTCACTTTTGCTTAGGATGAATGAACATGAATGAATTTGGTGATTAGAAGGTTCGATTGAGCGTGATAGTGAGCAAACTCATCTCTATAACCTCAGTTTCATATCACCATTCATATAATACTTCATTACCAAATGAATCACCAAATAGCCGTAGTAATAGTAGTACCACACAGGCATACTTTATGTAAAGACAAAGACACCCCATAAAAAATATGGTCAACCTGATGGCCATATCATCCCCAAATATGGTTCATAATGCGTGAAGGAGAAGGGGTGTAGCAAGATTAACGCGTGAAGTATGCCTCTATTACGGCTAGTCTTAGAAGGGGTTTGTATTCTTTTTTCATTGAGCTTTCTCATGTTTTGAAGGGGTTTGAAGTGTTTTGAACTTCATAATTCAAGCTTTTAGTGTTAAGTTCTTAGTGACAATTTTGAATATAAACGTGTGATGTTCATTATCAGTTTTACCCAAACTCAGGTTTCGAAATCGGTAAATTCACTTGCTAGAATTATAAATTTCTTCTCACATTGGTTAACACAACTTAGCTTTGAACAGAAACTTTCACGAACCAAAAATATTTTTTTTGCCTTTTTCTTCTTTTTAATATACGTTATAGATTATACTACTGAACTTACATAATCAACGAAGATAATATACTATCAAAGTTATTTCCAATATCATACAAACAAAACCAATAACAGTTCATAATTATATAATAAGGGGAAGAGATCAAGTGAGAAGAATAATTAAAATAAGAAGGGTGAGAAGTAATTCTAGCTACACATTGGATGTAAAATTTGAAAAAAGATGCATCCACTTTTGTAGATGCATATAAAATTTGTGATTTTTGTTATTTCTATCATTCTCATTTGAGCCTAACTCATATAAGAAGATACAAATTTTTTTTACCAAATGCAATTTTTTATATGTACGAATCACATTTCTTAAAAGAGAAAAATAAATGAATAACTATAACATGAAAATTATTAGGGAACAAAAACAAAATGAATATGACTTGGTCAACCTAAATGTGTCAAATCACACTAACTCACTTTCTAAATCATTATTTTATGGAGTATTCTTTAGGCCAACGGTGGCGGTGGGTAATGGGTTACTTTCTGATACTCCCCATGACTTATACGTGCCGCCAATGGTGTGTCCAACACTCCAACTATATATCTTGTTGTCTTTCTTCCCTTAAACTATATTAAATCACATTATGTTTCAAATTCATAGTTAACAAGTGGGAAGGCACCCGCTGCGTTGCAGCGGGAATTTTCGAGGATTTTTTTCGATAATTATTTACAAATAATGTTTGGAGGGGGCTCTTGTTGTGAGATCGTGGTATGTTTTTTGCTGACACGTTTTGTATTTTCTTTGAACAAATGTTGCGTCAAGCTATATTTATAGTTGTCGTACGATGTCCTCTTTGAGATAAATGTTGTGTCGGGCACCAGTGTGTTGCGGCGGGGCTAATTTTGACTCTTACAGTTTTAAAATAATTTAGAAAAATTTTAAGGTTATTTGATAGGTNTGAACTTACATAATCAACGAAGATAATATACTAAGTTATTTCCAATATCATACAAACAAAACCAATAACAGTTCATAATTATATAATAAGGAGAAGAGATCAAGTGAGAAGAATAATTAAAATAAGAAGGGTGAGAAGTAATTCTAGCTACACATTGGATGTAAATTTTGAAAAAAGATGCATCCACTTTTGTAGATGCATACGAAATTTGTGATTTTTGTTATTTCTATTATTCTCATTTGATCCTAACTCATATAAGAAGATACACATTTTTTTACCAAATGCAATTTTTTATATGTACGAATCACATTTCTTAAAAGAGAAAATAAATGAATAACTATAACATGAAAATTATTAGGGAACAAAAACAAAATGAATATGACTTGGTCAACCTAAATGTGTCAAATCACACTAACTCACTTTCTAAATCATTATTTTATGGAGTATTCTTTAGGCCAACGGTGGCGGTGGGTAATGGGTTACTTTCTGATACTCCCCATGACTTATACGTGCCGCCAATGGTGTGTCCAACACTCCAACTATATATCTTGTTGTCTTTCTTCCCTTAAACTATATTAAATCACATTATGTTTCAAATTCATAGTTAACAAGTGGGAAGGCACCCGCTGCGTTGCAGCGGGAATTTTCGAGGATTTTTTTCGATAATTATTTACAAATAATGTTTGGAGGGGGCTCTTGTTGTGAGATCGTGGTATGTTTTTTGCTGACACGTTTTGTATTTTCTTTGAACAAATGTTGCGTCAAGCTATATTTATAGTTGTCGTACGATGTCCTCTTTGAGATAAATGTTGTGTCGGGCACCAGTGTGTTGCGGCGGGGCTAATTTTGACTCTTACAGTTTTAAAATAATTTAGAAAAATTTTAAGGTTATTTGATAGGTTAAGGGTGCGTTTTGAAAGTTCTTTTATTTAGAAACTATATATATATATATATATATATATATATATATATATATATATATATATATATATATATATATTAAACTTCAGCAGTTTTTATAAAACCGCACATACGTCAAAAGTATATCAATATTGGGTTTGTTTTATTCGTTATCGAAAGGCCTTTTTGTTAGTATTTTTTTTATTCAAGAAACTGGTAGATATTTGTTAGATATTTGGTAACTAATAAAATTTGTTATATAAAAGAGTAGTAAATATTAATAAGTTCAGGGTGTGTTTTGCAAGTTTTTTGCTTTAAAATTTTTTTTTTCTTTATTATTATAATTTTTTTAATATTTCAGAAAACAAATGTTTTCCTTTGTCGCTCGAGGCCATTTGCATCAGCCAATAGAAGGGCAGCAAATCCATGCTCTATCACGTTGAATAAAATCGATTCCACATTTGCAGTTAGAGCTAGGCTTGGGCCCAATATTTGAATCTTGGACCATATGTTTAACAAATTTAATCTTGTCAATTGTACTCCAAATTGTTAAACTACTTGATCATGCTTTCTACCTCAAAATTGTTAAATAACAAAAGCACCTCTGGGCCAAAGCAGGAAACGAAAAAAGTAAGCCCAACATAAGGCCCACAAGAATAGAATACTATTTTAGTGAACATCAAGAGGATTAGTATATATAGGTAATTTGCTTAAAATAGAATACCAATTGTCGAGATTACTTATAAAAATATATTTAAAATAGAAAAACTCGTTATTGTTTTCAATTATTATAGGTTTGTCTCACGGGTGCTCATATAACATTGGTTAGATATTATTAACTAAACTCCAACTTTTTTTATAAGTTAAAAGATACGTTTAATACACACTAATTAAACATATAAATTATCTTAATTTAATGTGATTTTCAATTTAACAAACTCAATGTTTCTCTTTTTATGCATCTAAATCGAGCTTTATAGATACCCGCTAAACAAACCTTAAAGCCACGTGTAATAGCACTTTAACCACACATTGGTGAGCACCCACAATGTGTCCACCTAATAAAACCTCCCTTCTACCCCTACTAGTGCTTGACTGGAAAAAATGAAGAAGTCGGTACACAGACTAACCGACTTGTGAAGGTTGGTGTACGAGAGATTTTTGGTTTTTGTAGAGTATATTTGTGTTTCAGTGTTATATGTTTGGTTTGTGAAGTTGATTGTCCTATTATATCTTGTTGATGATGTGATGGTGACTGAAAAGATGATGTGACATTGAGTTGACGTTGATAGTATTGGTCGCCACTACACCCAACCTTAAATTAATAAATAATCTAATTCTATATATATACTAAACCAGCATACGCTTGTCGACCATTTCGATTATATTATTCACAAAATTAGTCCATCTTCCCATTATAACGAGAATGGCGACGGCCGTCGCGTTGCGGGCGGGCCTGTTTTTTTCCCCAACCAATTAGTGCCAAATTATAGCAGTATATAAGCATTAAAAATCTCCAAAGTAAAAAATTTGAAAAAGTAACTAAAACGAAGGTGTGGTGTTGTATCAACAATTTTATTATCATCGTTACCAACGGGAACTACAATTGAACATGTGAAGCATGAGAATATGGTGCCTTAGACATGTTCCATAGGTGCAGATTTCTTCGAAGTAAGCCTAGAAACAATAATCAAAAGCACATCAGACATTGATTAAACAACACTTTTATCCTACATAGTGCAACTTGTCGTGTATGTAATGTACGTTTTAAAATATACCACCTGGGAAAATTTTCTGAAAACCTGCTGTGTTTTTTTACATTTATTTCAACAGGTTTCGAACAACAGAAACATAACAGTAGGCCAAACTCAGTGGGTGAAACTACCATTACAATATCGTCATTATAAATTGACAATAACACTTGATCAATTATTCTCTCTTCTGATCTTTAGAGATATTTACTAACGGTATAAAGGGTTATACATAAGCCATACCAATTGCGTCGTAAAAAGTCTGAGGATCACGAACAACTCCTGTAGTAAAATCTGGCATTTATGGTCCACACCCTTTGCCTAATCCTCTCTGCAAACAACAATAAACATCGTACTAAATGATTGTTTATGTGAATACACGTATACTCAAATATATGACTATCAAAGAATAACTTACAGCAATTTTTTTGGCAGAATATCCTTGTGTCAGAATTAATGTGCAGGATTCGGAAGAACATGTACCAGCAGACTTAGCATCTTTCAGTTTAGGAATGTTCAACAGATCTGCAACTGCAAACACGAAAATAACATAAGTTCTCAAACCCACTAATTTCAGATTTTTTTTTTTTAAAAAGGATGGTTATTCCTTGTGTTTTTATTAAAAACCAATCCCTGTCTATTACAATTGTCATGGATACCAAATTTACATGTTCCTCTATTTAATTGGTTACACAATTATGGTAAACTTTTATATTAATTAGAAAAAGATAGCAGAAGTATCTTTGTGATCGGATGTTGAAGGTGAATCTTTTCTTGATCTTCTTAGGTGCCACGTTAAGAGCATCAGAAGCTTTCTTGTACTTACCGTTTCTGTTCTTAGTCGGCACCACATTCGCTTCTATCGTGGCGGGTGACTTTCTGTTTTGCATCTGCTTCCGGTCCACTCTAACGAAGTCATCTGTCAAACGAAGAAAAAGCATACCTTTGCAATCATTACTAAATTCATAAAACTTATATATTTAATTTCATAGTTAAGC
>LBNU01034853.1:16695-38367 GCA_014162995.1 Artemisia annua
CTGCAGTCAGTTGTCGCTATGTCAACGACGGAAGAAGAATATGTTGCAGCTGCTCAAGCCAGCAAAGAAGCAGTATGGTTGAAGATGTTGTTGGAAGAGGTCGGGCATGAACAAGAGAAAATTACTCTGTTTTGTGACAATCAGAGCGCCTTGTATCTGGCAAGGAATCCAGCATTTCATTCAAAGACAAAGCATATACGAGTTCAGTATCACTTCGTTCGTGAGAAAGTGGAAGAAGGAACCGTGGATATGCAGAAAATTCATACTGATAATAACGTGGCAGATTATCTGACGAAAGCAATCAACTGTGACAAGTTTATATGGTGCCGATCCTCATGCGGCCTAGCGGAAACGTAAGCAACATGGAAGTGCAAGGAAGGATAACGGTGTGAAGATCGATTTAGCTTCAATCGGATCTTCAAGTGGGAGATTGTTAAAGTAGATAAAGTGTATCTAAGGAGAATCTAACAACTTGGACAACTGGGACTACAACTTGCTTCAAAAGATTGTCATACATGATGTCATTTATCTCTTTCTGAGGGCTATAAAAGGGAACGAGTGTAGCATCCGTTTGCATCTCATCTCAAACAAAACACATAGTAGTGTCTTTGCATCTCTTTTCTACTTTCTCTAGTCTTTGTATTAATTAGAGAGTTGGTGAAATAACTCATAATACAAGAGATATAAATGTGTTTATCCTTGTATTATAGAGAAGGTGTAACTCCTAGTTTTACATAGTGAAACGTATCTTTCCTTGCCCGTGGTTTTTACCCTGTTGGGGTTTTCCACGTAATATCCGTGTGTCATCTTTTATTACATTTCATATTTTAGTAGCGGGTTTGCTTCAGTCCGGTGTCACTTTTCTCAACAGTAATTGCATCAAGAGTGTCTGAATGTCTGCCAGATTCCTGTATCTCACAAGTGTCAATAATAGTGTTGGTTTCTGTAATGTGGATAGTAAAAACACAACAAACCTGGCGGAGGTCAAGCTTCATAAGTACCATCCCAAAGACAGAAACTCTTCTTATTAGATCAGCAAGCCGTCCATCAGCTAGAATTCCCGACCCACAAAATTTCTGTGAAAATTAGAGTCATCCATTAGCCTACCAAAAAACAGATGACATATTGTTCCATATTTCGAGTGTTTTCTTTTCATATAAGCCTGGATAGAACAGGGTGACAGTGTGTCACAGGTTTAGAAACAATAGGATATCATGCATAATACCAAAGATTCGTAGCACAGCATGAGTGGTTGCAATAGCTGATCTGCGGAGTCATAGTATTCACCAAGATCCTGGTCTAAAGGAGAATCTTCAAGAAGCTGCTCTAACCGCCTATGAGTGTTAATTAGCTGAAACCACGAGGAAAAACGGTTACTTTATAATGTCTTCACAAATAGTGGCCAAACAAAAACATTACTAAGAGAAGATACCCTCAAAGTGGGATTAAGATACCCTAATCAATCATACAAGTCTTGCTTTACCTTTTCTTTTACATCCCCGAGGACAATTCTGTAAGGAGAAATCCCAGATTTCTGAGGCACACTTGGTTCAAGAAGCTTCTTGAAGCTGCCTTTTCCGACTTGTGATTCAGCAAACACTTTCCTCAGAGCTAGCTGACTGGGACTGATAGTCTCAGAATTTGGTGTATGAGGTTGTGAACCATTGGCATTCGATTGGGTCTCAATTACATCCACTTTCAGATCAATGTTGCTTGAACTAGCCTGCTCATCCTGCAAATTAGAGGAATATAATTCACTTGCAGAAAGAGGAGGGTGAAAAGTACACCATGATCTCGTACAAGAGACTATAATATAACTGTTGGAGTAAGAGTTGAGAGAATTATCAGCTATGCTGAAAATTCCTTTACCTTGCTTTTCAGGGGTTTGTACTCTGATCCCGGAACATCTAGTCGAGGATAATCAGATTCCACTTCGTTGTATTCTATGAAAGTATCATAGCATCAAATTAAATCAAATGATCTTTATGTTGTGTTTATTATGCTAATAAAATGAATGATTGACTAATGCTTAACCTGTATACAAGAGGGTACTTCAGCTTGAGCAGGAAGTTGTGTAGGCAGGCGGCCATGAATAAAATAGCTTTGATTCTCTTCAAAATTTTCTGAAAGAACAAGGAAACATAAATTTAGTTTGGTGCGCTAAAGCAGAAACTAATGATTCCAACTCAGGTTGTCGTTAATAAACTGACAAGAAATATTCTCATATGGTACGGTCCTAGAAAACATGAACATACTTTTATCAATGATATCTTGTGCCAAACAGGACAGGCCAGGGCTACAGTGGTTCATAGAAAGTTCGAATCTGAGGTTGTCAACTTCCCGCATGTAAAGATCAATCGCCATCCACCTTGATAGAAGAGATACATCTCTGGTTACCTGCAATAGTAATACAAGTCATTCTATTAGATTGGCTCGAAAATGCAGAATAATGTGAAAGATCTACTCACTTTGTAAGAAATATTTTTTCTTAACGGCAAAGATTATATTAAAAATCTAAACTCATGCCAAAGCAGAATTCAAAAGATAGACAGTCAGTAGGAAAGTAGGAAACATCTATACAGTGAGTGTCTACAGCATATTGCCAAAGAACTCAAATACTGTACTTTTTTTTTTTTTCTTTTGTTATAGACCTTCGAATCAAACTTTGAATGCAATCAGGTGAATGTAGAATCATGGAGATGATGAAGTGTGTAGTTCAATTCTTGACTAAAAAAACAAATGTAAATTACAGAGGAACAAGACAATTGCAAATGAGCACAGTTAGCATATATCATAGAACTGCTCTTAGTTTTAAGGGGCTGATCTTGCTTGTGCCCTTACTATTTTGGTACCCACATGGGTACAAAAAGTATAACATCAGTAAATTATCTGATCAGTTTTTATTATACATATTTTCTAATGGTTGAGCATGAGCCCGGCTATGATTTGTGTGTCATTGATAAATGGGCCTTTTAGTATACTATTTGTGCCAACGAACTTAAGTTAAATTAGAATAACTGTTATTATCATCGAAAGCTCCTTCATACACCATAACACACATGGAGCTAAAATAAGACCTAAATTAAAAGAGTGGAACTTTGAAACCTTACCTTTGCAGTGACATTAGGATTTCCATCTCTATCACCCCCCATCCAAGATCCAAATCTTACTGGTGTACATGTCAAAGGAAGTGGTCTCCCAGTATGCTGAAAGAAAAAAGAGTACATATTAAAAAGGATAAGAAATTTTGAGCGCATAATCTAGACATGAACATTGGAAGCTTGCTTCATTTGAACTACGGATGTAACTCGAGAAAATATAACCTTTTTTAGAGCATTGCTGAGACGACGTAAGTAATGGGGTATGGCTTTCCAAAGGGACTGCTCAACATAATTCAATCCTGTTTTCATATAAATTATAAGTAATTTCATTTGCTTCAAAAGGATCAGAATAAGAATTTTATCATATCTATCTCTGGAAGGAAATTACCAGCTCTAGCCTCGTCTACTGGTGTAGGCTTGTGGCGTCTAAGTTCATCTGTCTGCCATATGGAAGTTATCTCTCTCACCTGCAAAATCCAATATTAATTAATCACAAAGTAACACAGAAATTTTTGCTTCTACTCAACAGAATCTACAAGAGAGCACCAGATCTTCTATTAGACTATCTTGATCTTCCTGTGTGAGATCCTTTCGGTCATTAACTTCCAATAGATGCTGCAAAAATGAAAAATTATAGTCAAGTTACTTATATTGATGATATAACCAACAACTAATCTATAACGAAGATTAAACAACTTACAGAAATCCTAATGTGTTTATATTGAAGAGTGCGTCTGTTAATCTGTGTGGGATGTGCAGTGAGGACTATCTCAACTGCCTGCAAGGAAATCACAAACTTTATATTTAAAATCTTGCAGTGTCGAACATCTTATAACACTTTACGCAAAATTGAATTTGACACAAAAAAGAGATGGAAAAGATGCCATAAACCTTACCTGGTTGCATACAGTATCATAAAGCACATCAGGAGAAAGGCCACTTTGGATCAGCTGATTAAAAGTATCATCACAAGATTTTGAGGCTTGCACATTCTTTGACTTATGAGACCTTCAAGAAAAATGTTAAATTTACTTAAACCACAAAGGAAGTGTGGTACTGCTTGCTACATATGCACTTATTCACTATATGAGGAAAACAATGGGCAAGCATTTAGGTAAGTCCAGCTATGAAATTCCAATATACATATGGTCATATCCTTTATTAGTCTATATAAACCATTTTTTTACAGCCAATATTAGTCAGTGCAATCTTTAAGGTCAAATATAAAAGCTGATATAAGCGGTAACTACACCAAGCCTGGATGCAGGATTACTTGTGATGAGTTTCAGCAATACCCATTAAGCTAAGAAAATGACTAAAAGCTCTAGCGAGCTTCAATGCTTCCTCTAGTGTCATTTTTGATAACTCAGAAGCCAACTGCTTCTCCAGAAACTCTGTAGTGCTCTCAATCCCAGCTGCTCTTATCAGACATGCACTCTACAATTCAATCACAAATTAACTTCTAAATCAATATTCTTATCATTATTAGTATTTGGTTATTCAAACAGAATATCTGTAAGTTACAAAACAAATGCACAACATCACAAACTTTGTCCAATCAATTTGTGACTTCTAGTTAACATTGCCAAATTTACCCGAAACAAGGTTTTCGATATCCAGATGAAGATCAACACTCTTTAAGACGCATATATTATAAACAGTAGGTATTTGTTTCAACATGCATATTACAACTAGTCAGTTCGACTACCATTCACTGCTTAAATTGTATCAACATTAGACATATGCAAATAGAGCTATGCCACATCAGCAGCTTTGTGGACAGTGGTTATGGTAGTCGCTGTACATAGTTGACTTCCATGTAGGGGTGTTATCGGGTCGGGTTATCGAGGTTGTCGGGTTTTTCGGGTCGGGTTTTGAGTTTTTAAAATGTGACCCGCAACCCGACCTGATAAGAAATCGGGTTCGGGTGCTTATCGGGTCGGGTGAGTCGAGTTGTCGGGTTATAAGATAATCAAACTCTACGTAAATAAACGAGTAGATAAACAACTTATATAGTTTTCCAAGAAAATATCACTGTATACTTACTCTTCTTGACAACCAAAGCACACAACATAGCATTTATATATCTGGTAATTATTAAAAGAATTTGACAGATCTAGAATATATTTGAAAGAATTTGATAAAATAGCACACAAAATAGCATTTCTTCATGCTCAGTAGAATAAGACTTAAAAGAGTTTAACAAATCTATTTACCAAATGTATGTCATATCTTTATATGAGTGAAGACGAAAACAGTGATGGATGAGAGCCGTCTAACTTTTAGCATGAGAGTTGTCTAAATTTTAAACCAGTGGATGGCACATTTGAAAGCTTTCTAATATGACTATTAATAGGAATCAATATAATATCATGCACATATTTGCATTTAAAGTCACATGTGAGCTACCAATGTATGTATGTATGTATACAAATAAATAACATGTAACATATAAGTTGCATGTACTCACAGATGGACTCAATTTATCTACAATCATCTCCAACAGGTTGTTATCTGTTACCCACTGCATCAAATTAATCAGCTGTTGGAAAACATATTGATGGACCTGTTAACATATGACATTTAACTCTCTGTGGAAAACTAAAAAGAATGGATGGACTCAATTACGTGGGTAAAAAGAATGGATGGACATGAATGGATCGACTAAACTATGCAATAGGGAGTAAAAACAAAGTAAACAATATTTTTCGGGTCTTATCGGGTTGACCTGATAACCCGATTTAACCCGACCCGATAAACCTTATCGGGTTCGGGTCGGGTCAACCCGGCCCTACTGACACCCCTACTTCCATGTATCCTTTTGACTTGCATAACTATAAATACAAGGTCATGTATTCTGCTTAAGTCAATGCATTGAGATCACGTTTACTCTCTCTAACCTCCTAATTTTTGGTCAAAAGGCGAACTATCAATAAACAATATTTGCAGTTTTCTTTTCAGAATCCAGTGACAAATCACAAACCCATTGGTAGACAAAGCATATTAACATATATAGTACATGCATACTCATTCTCAAATCTAGATACAAATTGATATACCATAAAATATACAACTAACTAACACCTGAGGTTCCTTTAGCTTTAAAACAAACAACCTTCTGTTATTATTAGATCCAAATCATTCAATGCCACATTGCTTGTCAGATGCCACCACCAACTTAATATTCCAAAGCCTTGACACATTTTGCACAGCTACAAAGTGTTTGACTTTCAAAGTCAACAGCCTAAATCCTAATGTATCCAGCACAACTCTTAACTTCCTATTGAATCACTTTATGGTATCATTACCCTTCTGCTCCTTCTAAGAGGTGTATCTATAATGCTATACTTGTAACTTTTCTTATACAAATTGGTAAACAGTTCGGTGTTACAGCAGTTGGTAGGCAACTCTCTATACAGTTGACTTTCATCAATTCTTTTGACGTGTTATGTTTGACTTGCATTATTATAAATGCAAATTCATGTATTCTACTTCAGTTCTCAAGTTAATACACAGTGATCACATTCTCCCTTTCAAACATCCTATTATATTCCTACTTCCTTGATAATTTGAAACATATCCAAATAACAAATGACCTCAAGTACGATAACAGTATATAGTTTCATAAAAACTAGTATCTCAATCTGAAATCATTGCACATTCAGAAAACGACGAATCCACACAATCAACACTCAAATCTCCTACTGAGATAACATTCCAGATCTAGTAGTTATTTAAAACAACATTAGACGTGTACATAGTTGTACAACTACTGCCAATCCATTTCTGTTGCTTACGTATACGCATTAGATACTTGTAAACAGCTAAACCTCATGTTTCTCATGCTAAATTTATCTGATCTTTGCCTTCGTATTCTCCTACTACATCCTACATCTGTGGAAAAGCAAATTCACTACGAAAATCTAGAGAACAAGTTTCACCGTGATGCGTATAATCATAAAGGGAAAAATGTCTAAAAATACATTCAACTTGCCACTTATTACTATTGTATGCTATGAACTTTTTTTTTTCATTGTATGCACAAACTTTCTTAATCACCCTATTGTAACAATATTACGGTTTTTTGATGACGTGGCAATACTTAATCACAGTAATTACGGTGTAATTAATAGAATAAAAACCCGTAATATTGTTACAATAGGGTGATTAAGAAAGTTTGTGCANAGGTGGATTTGGTGAGATATGTGGTTTTATGTTATGTTTTTTCAGGTTTATAGTTTTTTAATATAAACAAAATTATAAGAATAAAAAATGAAAAAAATAAATATACAAAAAGAAAAATCTAGAGGGTACAACTTGTAAAAACAGAGAGGTCTTTATAACCTACCCCTAAAGTATCCTCTTGGCTGCATTTGACCATTTTCAAGGTCACTCTCAAAATGTATACATACCGTTATACTTGATGACAAACTAAAACCTCTTACGAGTAATTACTAAATCCATCGCAGTGGTTATTGTCTTTAAAGTGCTCTCTAAGAGCATGTTTAATGGTAACGCAATGGGGTGCGTTAGGCACCAATAACGCGCGTTATTGGTGCGTTACCCATTGCGTACCCGACGTTAACGTGGTGTTAACGGGCTGCGTTAACCCCTTAACGCCACGTTAAGGCTTATTTAAAAAAAAGAAAAAAAAAATTGACACTTTTTACCCCTGTGAACTTTTATAGATTTTGAATTTAAGATATGAGAAATTACAAAAGACCCCCTTATTTTTTAACCAAGTAAATACGATACAACAACAAACGATACGATTTATTATTCAACGGTATATAATTCACGGTATAGTAAAATAACGATACGATTCATTGAATTTCAAATACAATTCCCCAATGGTGAAAACATATGAAACGTGAAATAACGATACAATTTAAATATACTTGTAATTATCGATGAGTGCTGACTTTTCTTCCCAAACTTGCAACACTTGTTCCCTGACCATTTTCAAGGCGACTTCAAGTTGCAAATCCGTTTGTTCATTTCTTAAAAGGGTTTCTAGACCGACCCTGATTATTGGATGGTCTTGAGGCAAATGACGTAACCTTTCGACCTCTGGAGCACGAGACTCCCTCTGTCGAATAGTACGAGCGATCTCACCAAACAACTTGTTAATCAACTTAAGTTCATTTTCTTGTTCAATGCGTAATCGGGTAAGGATTGTTCTTTGCACCTCATCTGGTTGGTTAGCCATAGTGTTTGTTGAAATTTAGTTTGAGTTGTATGTTGATACAAAGTTGAGCAAAGATGGTATTTATACAGAAACTAGCCGTTAGATAATTTTAATGGAGAAACTAGCCGTTAAGCCTTTTATTCAAACTTAAACTTAAACTTACATCATACAAGACCGTACGGAAATACTTAACATAAAGCAACACACGATAAAGTAATACAAAGCCATTAATCCCAATATCGGTTCCAGATTGGGTTTCTTCTCAAAATCAACCAAACGTGAAAGTATTGGAATGGTTGCCCAGCATGGCGTTCTCTGTACACGTTTAATGCGTCTTCAATACGAACATCTGGCTCACGTGTAGGCTGCAAATTCAAGAAAATGTCATGAAATACTTGACATTCAGAGTTCAACCGTGACCACTTACTCGTTATTTGGCTCTTGGTACGGTGAGGACCATCTGATTGTTCATTGAATCTTCGTGTTACGACTGTCCAAAAACGGCCTTCCATCGCATGGAACTCATGAACATTTTGCCACATATCGGCTAGCAAGGTTTCTTCTTCAATCGTCCAACGATTTGCCATTGTGAATTTTGTTTAGAAAGTGAAGTGTGTTTAGAAAGTGAAGTGTGTGAAAAATTGTATGATAATGTATGCTATTTATAGGAGTGTATTAAAGTTTAAAATTCAAAATTTGAACATGTGAGCGGGATAATTTGAAATTTAAAATTCATTGTTCAAGGCGGTTAAACTTTTAAATTTCAAATTCAAATATAAAAAAACAAAAAAAACGTGTGCAGTAAACATTTACTATTCAAACGTACGAAATTTCAAATTCAAATTCAAATGGGCGGTTAAACGGTTGAATTTCAAATTCAAATTCAATAGCGGGATAATTTTTGAATTCAAATATGTTCAAACAGCCCTATAAATACCCATTCCCAGTTCATTAAAAAACACACACAAATCATACACAAATCACAAATTTCATCTCTCAAACCAATGGCTAATCACAATTCACCAAATAACGGTTCAGAATACAACACCCCTCCTGAAGATTTGTTTCCAGTTTTCCAGTATGACAATCAACAACACAATAATCCACCGCAAGATTTGTATCCAGTTTTCCAGTATGACACTCCACCACAAAACACTCCACCTGAAGTTCTGTTTCCATCTTTAAACAATCCACCACCACAAAACCCACAACCAAACAATCCACCACCACGGGCATTGACTGAAGATGAACTGTACGAGCAAGACATGCAAGAGTTGTTGAGGGTTCAGGCTGAGGAAGAAGAGGAGAGAAGAGCTAGTGAGGAGTACTGGTTAGCTAAACGGGCTCGGAGAGAAGCTCGTTGTGCATATCGAATCGCACATGGATTGCCCCGTGTGTCAACTAGTGATGACGATTCGAGTGCTTCGAGTGACGAGGGCTGGGTCTCGGATGACTCGTTTTACTAATTCGTAGTTTTATGTTTAATTATCGTAGGTTTATGTTTAATTATCGTATTTTATGTTTAATGTTTGCTGTAGTTTGTTGTAGTTTGTTTAATGTATGTTTAAATTTTAGTTATTAATATATAAGTTGTGTTTTGTTAAGTATTAAATGAAATATTAGATTTAGTTGAGGGTTGAATTTGAAAATAGTTGAAGTTAATGTGTTAAAGCTGAGTTATTGCTGAGTTATTGATGTGGGTGTTGAGTTATTGTGTTGAGTTATTGTGTTAAAGCTGAGGTGGCGCTGAGGTGGCGCTGAGTTATGTAATAACGTGGGTTACCATTGGGAGTGCTCAAAACAGTATAAATGTCATTTCCTCATACAAATCACATATAAAAAAAAAAGGGCTAACCACAATAGTATTTGAATCGTACATATATCAACTAACTTATTCAAACAAACATTAATTTTAGATGATATAACTTGTAAATAATCGTCTACACATCAATTAATCAGTATAAATATCATTTCCTCATACAAATCACAGAGCAAGACATACAAAATAAGCTCAAATTCAAATCACACATAGAGCAACCAAATTGCCTGAACGAACACTAATAACAGACATCATGACTTATAAATAATCAATTAAACACTATAAACATCATTTCAGCATGCAATCACATAACAACATACATCAAACCAGCTTAATAATGTTAGCATTCATAATGACGATAACAACTAACACGAAAACAACGAGAATAACAATCAATAATGAAAGGCGTATATCGTACATTTATCAGCTAATTTGCTTGCACGAACATTAATCATAGACATCATAACTTCCATCTATAGATTAATTTAAACACTATAAACATCACAACATTCACAGAGCAACACGAATTAAAACAGCTTGCTAATGATATCATTCAAAATCATTATAAACTATCAACGTGAGAAAACAATGGTATTAATGCACACATCAACTAAAGTGTGTAAATGAACATTAATCATAGAGATCATAACTTGTATCAATTAATCACTATAGACATCATTTCGTTGCAAAAATCACAGAACAACGCGTATCAAAATAGCTTCATAACGGTAACATTCAAAACCGACAGTAACTATAAACGAAAAAACAATGAGAATAACAACGATAGATGATGTGATAAAGTAATATACGTAAATAATCGTCTATACATCAGTACTCAGTAGAACACTAAAATCATCATTTCAGCACAAAAAAACACGGAACACGTACAAAAACAGCTTGATAACAATAACATTCAACTCGACTGCAAGAATCTACGTGTGAAAACAACGATAGATAATGTAATAGAGGACAATAATCACAGAGCAACTCGTATCAAAACAGCTAGATAACTACCTATTAGCGCAAAAACAACGAAAATAACAACGATAGATGATTTAATAAAGTATTACTGTATATGTAAATAATCGTCTATACATCAATAAAAACTATTAACATCATTTCAGTATGAAATTACATATCAACATACATCAGAACAGCTTAATAACATGAACATTCAAATTGACGATAACAACTAACGCGAAAACAACAAAAAAAACAATCAATCTGCAAAGCGTATACAAATCGTACATCTAAGCGTACATAGATCAAATTAACAGTATAAACATCACGATTCACTTCATAACAAAAATAACAGAGCAACATTTACAAAAACAGCTTAATAACCATAACAATTAACGCGAAAACAACGAAAATATGAATCGATTATGCAGTCTGTATAAATAATCGTATATACATCACTTAAACACTACAATCATCATTTCGTATAAAAAATCACATAGCAACATATACAAAAACAGCTTAAAAACGATAACGAATAGCGCAAAAAAAACGAGTATTATACTACCTAAGAGAGAGTACGAGTATGTTCGATTTTCTCCATGATATTCGGACCGACTTCACGATGAAGCACATCGTGAAGAAGGTTAAGAAGAAGACGAAGATCATCGTCGTAGCTTTGGAACGATATCTCTTCAGCTATATCGTCCGTTATGTCCGTCATTCTTCTGTTACAGTTAGTTAGTTAGTTACAGTTTTGTTGTTATTCTGTTATGGTTCAGTTGTCATTCTGTTACGGTAGTTAGTTGTTGCAGGTGTGTGTGTGTGTGAAGTGTGATGAATGGTGGCAAGAAAGGGTGATTTATAGTAGGGGAGGAGTTATATGGTGTGATGCGTAGTATGGTAAGGTATCGTGGGTGGTAGTGTGTGTGTGAGTGTTGGTGATTGGGGGGAATGAATAGTGTGAGGTGTGAGTGGTTGGTTGGTGTAGTGTACGGAAGGAGGATACACGGGAATATTGGAGGAAGGTGGGATCCAAGGACGTTTGTAGTAACGTCTTGTGAGGGGACCGTTGGGCGTGCCTCTGGCTCAGGTGAATTAACTGTGCGCTTGTTTATTTTGTTTCTTCTTTTTCTTTTTCTTTTATGCTCCTTATTTTCTCTGCCACGTCAGCTTTCTCTCTCCAGCGACCTGCAGGCAATTCAGTGCCACAGTAAGGGCGACCAAGTTCAATTTTTTTTTTAAACATTTTTAACACAAACTAAAATTTCATTCATAATTAAAACGTTACATATTAATTCAAATAAAATAAAAACATTACAACACTTATTAAAACATTACAACATAAAAACTAATCATCTAGGTTGTATTGTTCCTTGATCGCGTCTTTGAGTAAATATAGTTGTGAGATTGTGTGAATTGAAGTGTGTTTATGTTGTGTATTTATAAGGGATTTTTTTTTTTTTTTTTGTTCGCCCAACGGATCTATTTCAAACGGATAGTTTTTTTTTTAGTCACAAACGGCTAGTGAAATAAATGTGTGGACCGTTTGGATCAAATATCAAAACAAAAGTTGGAAAGNTAACACAAACTAAAATTTCATTCATAATTAAAACGTTACATATTAATTCAAATAAAATAAAAACATTACAACACTTATTAAAACATTACAACATAAAAACTAATCATCTAGGTTGTATTGTTCCTTGATCGCGTCTTTGAGTAAATATAGTTGTGAGATTGTGTGAATTGAAGTGTGTTTATGTTGTGTATTTATAAGGGATTTTTTTTTTTTTTTTTGTTCGCCCAACGGATCTATTTCAAACGGATAGTTTTTTTTTTAGTCACAAACGGCTAGTGAAATAAATGTGTGGACCGTTTGGATCAAATATCAAAACAAAAGTTGGAAAGTAACTCGGTCGAGGTTGAGACCGAGTATCTCATATTTCTCACTTATAATCGGTCGCGACCGAGTAGCCACAAAAGGGACGATCGGTCGATTTGACCTCGACCGAATCGGTCTCGACCCTTATTCTATACTATAATAGCATGGATAATCCAAGCCTAACTTCTAACCAAAAATTAAGATAAGGAGCTCGAATCATGAGGTGACATGTGTCACTTTTCAACTAACTCCAAGCCTAACTCCTAACCAAATATTAAGATAATGAGCTCCAATCATAAGGTTACATGTGTCAATTCCCAACTTAAAATTCACCTTTATTTTCAAATTGAAATATCTTTTTATATATTTATTTTTTAATGATCTAATTTCACCATTTTTTTAAAATTTTGTGCTCTTTAATTCAACATACATTTTGATATATTTTTATAAGTTTTTAGTTTTTACATTTTTAGTGGGTTTATTTTATTTTTATTCAAATTTTTACAACTTTAATCTTTATTTCAACTAATACAACTAGATTCGTTAAAATCATATACTTTTGACGGAGTGTTTGACGGGTAAGAGATTGCGAGAGTCTTTGTATATGCGGGAATAATGATGTCACGGGAAAGCTACAGAAACTAAGCAAACAGATACAACTAACGCATATACATTCGGAGTGTTGTGAAATAAATTCACTAAGCGGGTAGGGAATTTCGGGAGATAGTTGGGCTAGCAATTCATTTACTGTTTTTATATTATAACTATATTTATCGCCGCAGCTGTGCGCGGGTATCCAACTAGTGTGTTTTAATGATTCATGAATGTAGTAGGACTGTAGGACTCTGTAGGATTGTAAGAATACTAAAGGAAAAAATAGGGTAGTAGGAGTATGTAAATTTTGGATTATTGGAAGATTCTAGTATGATTGAACATTTAAGAATGTCTTAATCAAAAGGTTTAGATCATTCTACCACCTCTCAAATATATTTTACAAAATGTATTAATTAAAAAAAGAATTTGATGGCTTTGAAGCTTTGTTTATCTACTTTCATAGGTGGCAAAATAGGTGGTCGCATCGGGTTTAAGTCACGGATCTAGAAGGATTTGGATTTAGACGGGTTTGGGTCTAGATGTGTCTTTAGAAATAAGTTTATATAAGTCTAATTCTAGATGGGTTTTTGTCTGGTCGTTTTTTTTTAATTTTTTTTTTATTTTATTTTATTTTTGTAAAAGATGATAAAAGTGAAAACAAAAATTGATTTATTAAACCCGCCTACACTCGTTGAGTAATTATTATATAATTGCATTTTCTATCAAATACCCAATTAAACCTATTTATAATATTTAAGAATACCCAACTATACTCATCCCCTACAAGATATTTACTCACCTAGATCCATATTTAACCAATGGGTCTCAAATTGCCGCCTCTATCTACTTCTAAACTAGCAAAGTATTTGTGCATAACGATGACAAGTAATAGTTATGTTTGTGTGCAAGTTTGTTTACATTTCCTCACAATGGCTTGACTGCAGTTGATTGGCCCTAAACAGTCAACTAAAGTCAACCAATGATTTGGTCAACAAAAGTCAAACTAGAAAAGGCACAATGCACCAAGGAGAGCATAGGAATTCCCCGGGTCGTTTTGTTCCCGACGAGGTGTGAATTGTGTTTAAAACGAATTTTAGATCAAGTGATTATGAAACGATGATTGGAAAGAGAGATTGATTGAAATTAAACTACGAGATTATGAATGAAAATGATAAACAAACACTACAAACAATTACTGGAAATATGGAAACGTTTACAAATCTAGAAATGTACGTTTACGTTCAATTAAACGTCTACGTACGAAAATAATAGTGAAAATAGAAATCTATAAACACCTAGATGATGAAAAACATATTTTTACAATCTAAATGATAAAAGAAAATTTTAAGAAAAAGAAAAATAT
This sequence comes from Artemisia annua, assembly GCA_014162995.1. Lineage (NCBI taxonomy): Eukaryota > Viridiplantae > Streptophyta > Magnoliopsida > Asterales > Asteraceae > Artemisia > Artemisia annua. The sequence goes on from LBNU01034853.1 coordinate 31,603, forward strand.
TTTTTTAGACTTTTTAATTATTTATTATTAATTAATTACTAATTAACTAAAATTAATTATTATAAATACTAAACTAATTAAGAAAATTACAAAACTTTTTTATAAATACTTTGTACTATCACTGAACTAGGAAAATTATGAAAATGCCCAAGTGCTTATTAATAAGCAGTACTATAAGCAAATAAGGCAAAATAAGCTTAATAAACTAAATCTAGTATGAAAATAAAATTTGCTACATGTAAACTGAAAAAGACCCTAGTGCAGTTGGTGCATGATGTGTGTGTTGTGTGTTTGAGCAAGAGGTCCCAGGTTCGACCCCTGCTTCATGCACTTTTTCAGGTTATTATTATATATATATATTTTTTTTTACTTGTTCACTGCTTGCACTCAAACATAATCCCAAACACAAACACAACTAACAACCCTTCTGATTTCTTGAAAACAGATTTGAATCAACAAAAACTTAAACAAATTTTAACAAAATCAAAGCAGATTGAGTTTTCCAAATGAATTTCAAAACTTTTGTTTTCTTTTGTATGTTGACTGCCAAATTAGACTACAAATCAAATAAGCTAAAAACAAGCTTAAGGCTTGAGTTAGCAAAACAACAAACAGCAAAGTCAACAACAACAATTAACAACAACAGGATTAAACAAGGAACAAAATCAACAAGCAAAGCATCAAAGAACAACACAGTAGCAAAACAAGAGCAATAATGAGCTCAAATGAGCCAATAGCTCAAAACAGCTTAAGCAAACAGAGTGCAGCAACAATGACAACAACAAACAATGATAACAACAAACAAGATTGAACAACAAGCTCAGGAAGAATAAGAATCAAGAATACTCAGTATAAACTGAGTACAGCAACAGCAGTGGTCAAATGAGCCTTTTAGGAGCTCAAAATAAGCCACCAAATAAGCTAATAAGGGCAAACCACTTATACAACCATCAAGTCAACCTAAGTGGCTATCCAAAACAGAAAGTATCACTCCACAACTCCCAGTATTGAGTATTTTAGATCCAAATGAAGATGGCTCAAAACTGGGAAGCAGGGTAACTTTTTTGAAGAACAGCTTAAAAGATAAGCAATTTAAAGCAGGTGAATAACCTCCAGAAAAATTATCAAAAATAATATAGCAAAACAACCAACCAAATAACAGTTATCCAAAAGCACAATATCTAATTCTTAGAATTAAGCCCTACAGTAAAATCTAAAGATAATTCAAAAACTTTTTATGAGGACTTTTGACTTTTTGATTTTTCTTGAAATTTGACTTTGATGAACTTCTACTTGATCCTAATGACTGATTATGAGATTTTTAGTGAAAATGAGGCTGAAATAAGCTATCTTAACTACTTGTGAACCAATTAAGATGGTTATGCAACTGAATCAATCCAACAGTGAACCACCATTTGAGATACAAGAGAGATTTGACTCTTTAAACCAAATGCTACTAATGTTATGCTTCAAATTCTCTACTACACCCTAAAGTAACATGGTTCAAGCAGAAACAACATCAAAAACATACTATGGGCACACAGATTCTACAAATCCAAACACCCCTTAAAAACAAGTTTCAACAAATTTATGAAGCAAATAAGATAACTAGCCTATGAAACTGAGTTTTTAACTAACTTTAAGCTAAACTAAGTACATATAAGATAAATTAGACAATAATTAATAGCAACACTTAACAAGAACAATTTATGGGATTTTTACTGAAAATGAAATAGAACATGAAACCTTATCCCCAAGCTAAACAAGGGGACCTTGAATCTGCTACAAGCTCCTAGCTTGTTTCACAACAAGCTAGGTAAAGTCCTTCTGGCCAATCCAAAACGACCACTTCCTTTGCATTCCCCATTGTCAAGCATAGGTAATTCTTAGAGGTTTATGTGATCCTGATTCTATTTTTTTTCCTTTTCTTTTCTGATTTTACCCTTTTTTATTTTTTCATTTATGTTACAAGAAACTAAGGTGAGCTTCTGAAAGAGATGGAAACAATAATAAGCTTACACAAACTTGTAACTAGAATTGAACTTTTAACTAAATAATTGAGAACAAGGTTTTTAATAACTGAGAAAATGAAAATTACTTGCATTAATATTAAAAAGAGTTTACAAATTACAACTAGTTAACTAAAATTAAAACTCCTTTTCACTACTACTCTTTTTTTTTCTTCACATAAGCTTCTACTTATACTAGAAATAAAAACAAGAACTCTTAGCCTCCATGTGAACTTTCTGTGCACTTTTGGCAGTACCCATGGCTTCCTTGCTGACCCTTGACCATATCCCAACCATCAATTTTGCACTTCTCTCATCCTAGCCCTTGATTTCCTTTTTGGCGCCAAGTACAAATGGGGCAGTTTGAGTGGAGTTTGTGAGGTATTAAATGGATAGAGAGGAGGTGGTAGGTTTGGCAGTTGAGGTGTATTAATTGTGGTGGCTAGCTGGTGAAAAGGTGGGAGGAGGGGGGAGAAGAAGTACCCTGGTTTCAGGGGATTGTGTTGGGAGGGAAGAGGCAATTAAACGGGGGTGGAGGTTATAACTTTGTGATTGGGACGGGTTTTAATAAAAGGGGAATTGGGCCAGGGCATAAAGGGGAAAGGTTGGGCTGTGGGTTTATGGTTTTGGATTGGATTTGGTTTATGGATTACAAAGGGCCGTTTGGTTTTGGTATTAACACAAGGACCATTTATGCAATTTAACCAAACCCTAGGGACTGATGTTGCACACTTTCTAAAGTAACCATGAGGACCAAACTTGCCAACTTTGATAGACCAAAGACCAAAAATGCCATTTTTCCATTTTTAAATACCCAAGGACCAATCTTGACAATTTCCAAAAGTTCAGGGACTTGTTTTGCCAATTGCCCAAAATTTCACTCAAGGACCACTTTTGACAACTTAAAACCTTTCAAGGACCTTGAATGATAAAACTCCACATTTTTAAACTCTAGGGACTATTTTTGCCAATCTTTGAAAGTTGGGGGACTGAAACTGCCAATTATGCAAACTTTGTTCGTTTTTCATTTGTTTTTAAACATTTTGCATTTGAGACACATAAAACACGATCCTTGGGTATTTTCATCATTTTGATGCATTTTTGCGTGTTTTCAGATGTTTTGCGTTTCAGATTTGACCAAAAATGATGAGTGTTTGAGCACTCATCAGCAGTCCCGGAGTGTTGCAGCGTATGTTTGAACGGTGTGTATGTATGTGTGTTTTTTGGTGTTCGGATTGTGGTAGATAAGTGAAACGAGGGTGTGAAAGTGGAATTTAAAGAAGTTGAAAAAAATGAAATGAAGAAAAATGTCTTTTTAAGAATAGTTAAAAATAATAATTGAATTTTCATTTGGTTGGGAATAGGTTTAAGTGTTTGTCTTAATGTAAAAAATGGAGTTATATTTGGTTTTAACGTATAGATGATTATATCGTATAAACGTACAGTGTGTGTTTTCATTCTTTTTTTTTTGCAAGATAATGCATTTGACATGTCTTATGCAGCATTAAGATAAAACGATAGTTATTAGAGCAAATAGAGTGGGAGAACCTTTACTTGGCGTCAAGTTAGTTTTAGATATGCAAGAGAGGTTATATCAAGTTCAAGGGGAAAGGTTCATTAGCAGAATGACCATGAGACAAAGTATGTGGGGAAGATGAAGGCCACGTGTAAGGTCACCCAAACTTGGGAAAAGCTAGTGAAAATGAAAAATCCTGGAAGAGTCATAGCCTACCGTGGTTCTTGGCTATGTAGTAAAAGTGTGACAGGATTTCGCAACCACCCAAGAAGTTCACTTGCGAAAAAACCCAAACTCTCTCTGCTCTTGTATATATACAAAAAGCTATAGTAAAAGTAATAACTTTAATGCTTAACGATGGGATAATAACATGTACAATATGAGATCAAACTTCACAAGGAACGTGTATGAGTAATTATTTAGTTACTAGACATGTATTCGTGTATAGCGACAGAATTTTATAGCAGTATATAATTATAGTTGAGATATTGTGATTAAGTGTTTCGTGTAACTTTATTGAAATATGGATCAAGATTGAGATGAATTTGTATAAATATGGATCAGGATTGAGTAAATATAAGTTTTTCAAACTTGTCATGCATAAGAATCATGCATTAAATTTTTAAATGTTTAAGTAGTAAAGTTAATTTAGGCAAAACATTAATTTAAGTTTTTCACTTTTAAGATTAGTTGGTTTTTCCATATAGATAGTATAGATATACATGGTTGTAAGCATAACTTTTAAATCTATTTGTTAGATGATAAGGTACAACTTATCTTAGGGGGGTTGGCAACATATTCGGTTTCGAGCTTGGCATGCTCGGCACGCCTCGGCATGAACATTGCCACTATTTCGGTATGGAGCTCGGCACAAGGAATTCGGTAAAGATTGCCGAATCGGCACGGCCACTTGGTTTAAATAATTCGAATGTTGGCAATTAATGACTTAGGTGAGGTATGGTGAATCATGGTTGCCACTAAAAAATGAATGTGAGGTATGGTGAATCATAAAATGTGTTGGCAATATTTTATTGGCTCATTTTGCATCATGGTGAATTATGGTGTGGCATCGTTGCCACCCCCTTATCTATTACGTAATATTACATAAAAGTCCATGCATTAATGATTTACACTTTTAATGTTCTAACATCTTACAACTAATAACAAGTCTAAATCTACGAACCAACAAATAAATTTATTAAACATTTATACCTTTCTTTTTTTTTGAACAAACATTTATACCTTTCAATAACGGACGTTCTGCATTTTTTCCGAGCTTCTTTACATATCTGCATTATTTTCCGGCTCATTATTTACTCTGTTACGTATTCTGCTTCTAAATTCTAAAGTTATATATTTTATATTAATTAAAATCATATTACATTATACTCCCTCCGTCCCAAAATTATTGTCCCCCGACAAAAAACACACAGTTTAAGAAAAACATAATTAATACAGCTTTCTCTCTCTTACTTTTTTGCCAAATGACAGATTTACCTTTAACCAATTAATTAACACTTCTTTAAAGTTTGTAATATTATTTTCAACTAAGGGTAATATAGTAAACTTGACCAAACTCCCCTATCTATTTTTAGTATTGGACAATTAATTTGGGACGTACTAAAAAGGAAAGATGGACAATTAAATTGGGACGGAGGGAGTAATAAACTGTACTTTTTAACCCTAAAAAATGAACTTACACATAAAGCTAATTTTTTGCCTTCATTAATTTCAGGTTCGACAGTCAAATCTATTTTTGCGGTTCATCATTTCATTAGCTGGTCAAGATAAAGCTATTACTATTACTTTTACTTCTAAGTTCTAAAAAGTCAATTTTTGTTAGTTAAACTAAGATTATATGTGCCTAAACTAAAATAAACTCAAAATTAAACCGTAAATGATGAACTTACGATTTGGATTCATTGTTTTCAGAACAGATTCTGCGTGTCCTCTACTTTAACCGCAAAGAAACTGTGAATTAACCGTCGGAACCTTAGAAAAATTCCAATAGTTTAGAAAGAGAATTTGAGAAAGACCGTGTGAAATTATGAATTGAAATTTTAACTCTGACGGTGTGTTCTCGAGAGCCAGATAAGGGAGAAAGAAAAGGAAATGAATCAAACTTACTTATCTTCTTTTTCCTTCATCTTCCTCTCAAAAGTAGGAGGAATATTTTATAACAAAAAACACCTTATCTTCCTTCACTTTCTTTTCTTTCTCTTATTAAAATACTCTTGACAACGCAAATGAATTTTAGTTTTTTCCATTTCTTTTCCTTTCTCCCTTAAATAAATCTCGAGAACACACCGTGAGAGTGGAAGGAACGATTAGACGTTTTGAGTTTCCGAAATTACATTTTTAACTCTCTTATTTGCTTGACACGCATCCTAGATTATTACGAATTTTCCATTGATGTTTCGACCGTAGGATGTCAGTTGGATGAAATAAATGGTTTGGATTACTTTTTGTTATTTTGATACTTTGCATAGGATCGCAACTCAAGATATAAAAAAATATAATAATAATAATAATAATAATAATAATAATAATAATAATAAATGAGAAACTTATCATCAAAGTACATGGCGATTAATGTAATTTAATCAAAGTAAAGGGTACATCCTCAAACTTATTTCTCAATAAGAACGTCACTCTCCACTTTCCCCTCCCAAGTCAAACTAAAAAAACAAAACACCGGAAAAGAAAAAGATGACATCAGCCCCTGTAATCGGGGTAGGAGTCCTTGTGGTAAAGGAAAATAAAATACTTTTGGGTCGTCGCAAAACTTCAATCGGTCACAACACTTACGCGCTGCCCGGTGGTCACCTTGAGTTCGGTCAGTCATTTCTTTAAACCCCACTATCTCAATTCTCACACATACTAATGTATACTGCATTGTTAGATATATAAATATTAAAATATATATTGTTCTTCATTATTTAGTTTTTACAGTCTTCGAATATTAAAAATTTATAATGCTGTTTTAATAACAAGTTGGTGTATTAAGTACTTTTGAGTGTTTGGATATAGAAACAGAAAGTTATTCTTTGCAAATTTTTTGCTCAACTAATCAATTAAGCACTTATTTATAAGAACCTATGTATGTGCAAATTTTGAAGTGCTTAAAAATAAGCTCGCGTTACAATTTCGTTAAATATAAGCCCGCGTTACAAGATTAGAAATGCATTTTCTAGCATTTGACTGCGTACCATTGAAGGATTTAGCCTCACACTTGACGAT
>LBNU01034853.1:40728-80315 GCA_014162995.1 Artemisia annua
CACCAAATTTATTAAAGTTTGACCAAAATCAACTCAATTTTGACTTTTTATTGGCCAATCATATTGCTTGATTTTGCCTATGTGTCAAAATCAAGCTCTCCTATTGGTCCAATTTTTTTTCCAATAAGATTGTTCTGTCAAAAAAACTCCGAAATGATGTAATTCTTTTATTATATAAAAGATTAGTATGCTACATTCATATTACTATGCTACATTATGCTCACTGCTATGCATTTATATTTCTCGTTTTAATTTTTGGAACTCTTAATTGATTTGATAAAAATCATTGCAAATCTTTGTTGATATCGTAGTCACAAAACAACAGTACGCTTTACCATTCGTTGTAAGAGGATAGTTGGCTTACCTCATAGGCTTTGGTTAATTTCATAGCCATTTTAACTACTAAGTAAAAAAAAAAAAATCAAATTATGTGATTTTGTAAATGGCACATACCCGAACCCGACTTGACCCGACCCGATTTGACCCGAATCCGACTAACCCGACCTTAAATAGGGTCGGGTTCGGGTATATTATTTTTAGCCTCGACCCGACTTGGACCCGACCCGTTTGACCCGCACCCGACCAACCCGACCCGATTAACACCCCTATCTATAGACTAGCTAGGGCTGAATGTAATGGGAGATGTAATGTCTTTAATGATCTTTCTGTGTTGATTATCAAGTCTTGAAAAAGTTGTAGACCAGTGTGTCGAGTGCATACACTAGATACTAATTTATATTTTCCAGTATAATTTGAAATGTTGTACTAAGTACATGGTTTTCGTGAAATGTCTGAAAATTAACTAATTATTCATTCTCTAAAATGCTACCAAATAATCATAACTAGAGAATCTTATGAACCAAAATTGATAATATTAATAATTTACAAGGGTGATGATGAGAGTAANATTCTGGGATATGTATAACATTAATATAAAAATTTCCATGTATGTTAGTGTATTGATTTTAGTTTATTAACTAATATAGACACTCACAAGATCAAATCTATAAACATTAAGCAATGTTATGAGGCAACACTAGACCAAACTCAGAAAAACATCTTAACAAACAGAATATTGTCTGCGAACTAGAACCATCAATGACCTTAACAATGTTGAGGCCGTTAGTGTGGTCATACTACCATTTACATTTGTTTGATGTTTAAAGGAGTGTTTGGATGCGTGTTTTACAAATATGTGATTTTGAATGATCGTAATGTATTAAGGTAAATCATATGTTTGTGTGAATGGATAATTCTAATTATTTTTAAGGTAAAGCAACGTTTTGTGAAATTAGCTTTGTTGTAACTGATATGAAATTCATATTTTGACAGTTATTATGTCCCCTAAATATTTTGGTTGGATTTGTTTATCCAAGCTTAAAAATAGAATATTTATACTTCCAAGACACAATATCATATGCTCATGTTTGGTACTCAAATCATAATATCTATAGACTAGCTAGCGCTGAATGTAATGGGAGATGTAATGTCTTTAATGATCTTTCTGTGTTGATTATCAAGTCTTGAAAAAGTTGTAGACCAGTGTGTCGAGTGCATACACTAGATACTAATTTATATTTTCCAGTATAATTTGAAATGTTGTACTAAGTACATGGTTTTCGTGAAATGTCTGAAAATTAACTAATTATTCATTCTCTAAAATGCTACCAAATAATCATAACTAGAGAATCTTATGAACCAAAATTGATAATATTAATAATTTACAAGGGTGATGATGAGAGTAATATCTACCAGAATATTCATCATTTTATACTGCATTTAACTCGATTTGTTGATATCAAGGATGAATATTTTTCGTATAAACATTAGTATCTAGTTTCCTTCTTTGTTTCCCAGGTGAAATTCACCTCTGCGGAATGTGCAGCAAGAGAAGGAAGAAACAGGGCTAATTTTTTTTGGTATCAAATAGAAACAAAATATTATGACCAATGCTATAATTATTATTATATTCCAACCTCCAAATGAGTCAATCCAAGTCACAAAACACCAGATACTATTTCAATGGGTCTGCCTTAAAAAAATTCTCATGACAATGAAGGAACGTACTTCTGATGGTTGAAACTCACAAGCAGAATAAACCTAGTTGCTATAACATATCTTACACGCATCATCACAACTAAACACGCACCTATTGTTACGACAATAAAATATGCCTATTTCGCAATAGGCTTCACAAAGATCGACATCAGGATCACAACGTTCACCCTCCTAGATAGTGCATGCTGATTCACTATCGATCCTTGGTCCCCCAACAGACACGATACTTGCCAACCTGCAAACGAAATTTTTATTAACGCAAACTCAAAACATCGGATTTAGGGAGGTATACTGGGGTAAGATGAATAGTACTACAGACGAAATACACTAGTTTGGCCAAAAACATCTTCAATGAAGTTTGTTCCGTTTTTTCAAAGATTACTACTGAAAAAAGAAACACTTGATATATTTCTGCACCACCAAAAGCACCTACTGTTGGTTCATTTTTAATTATATATTTTCTTTATTAGTTTGATTTATCTAATAGCTACAGATATAATTAATTATTTTCTCGTAAACATTGTTATCTACTTTCCTTGTTTGATTCCCAGGTGAAAGCTTTGAGGAATGTGCAGCAAGAGAGGTAAAGGAGGAAACTGGGCTGGACATTAAGGATATACAGTATGTAACAGTAACGAATGACGTCTTTTCAGAAGCTGCAAAACCGCTGCATCTTGTTGCTGTTTATATGCGTGCTGTTTTAGCAGATCCTGATCAGCTTCCTCAGAACATTGAGCCCGAAAAGTGTGATGGTTGGGATTGGTACGACTTGAAAAACTTGCCCCAACCACTTTTTCGACCTTTGGAGACTGTTGAAAAACGGGTTCAGTCCCTTTCCTACTGAATTAGAGTGATTGTTGCAACTATATGCAACTTCTAGTGAGAATATGATCCTTTTAAGGTATACTAGGTAACGAATTTTAATCGTGTTTGAAATTGCGCATGTAATGTGAAGTTATGAACACATGACCTACCAACGCTAGGTCACTACGATTCTTAACAAGATAATGAATGTTGGTAATATGTTTACAATTCCATTTTATGGTGTAGTAACTTCATTTTGCAACATGCCACCATTGAAGTGTAAAACAAGAGGTTGTTTGGGATCACTTGTCTATGTGTTTGTTTGCATGTACAAAAATAGTTATGGATGTTTGATGTTTGGGAAGTGATATCTCCGCATATTAATTTACTTCATACACATAAATTTAGTGGAGCCCACATAAATTTTAAGCTCCACTAAATTTATGTGTATGAAGTAAAATGATATGTGTGCATATCACCACCCTTCAATGTTTGGATACAACTATTTTAATTAATTAATATGCATTTAAAAAGTAAACAAGTTTAGGGTGGCGTTTGGTATCCATCCATCTCTTTAAAATTTGGGTTCAGTGATCAAAAATCATGTTTGGTTACATTATTTGGATTAAAAAGTGGACTCAATACCATCGGGCCCACATATTTTTAAAGAATAAGGGTAAGATGGGTTTTAAGTTTAAAATGATCCCACTATAATTTTTCCTATTTTCAATTGGTCCATATTAAATAAAAAGTTTATATTAAATTTTAAAAAGTGAATATTTATTAGTTAAATATATATTTTTATTTCTTTTATTTTCTTTTTCTCTTCTACATTAAATCCAAATTCTAATCCTAATCCTAATCCTAATCCTAATCCAACTTTAAATCCTAATCCTAAACTTACCTACAAACCAAGCGGGCCTTATATTGTTGTCTTTCAAGAAGATCAACACTTTAAAATACTTCTTTCGCCCTAAAATTATTGTCTCATACAAAACAACAATTTAAAAATAGTGAGACTACTACACTCTTCAACCAATCAAATATTATTCTCGCCCGCTAAACTTTCTTTTTGTTAATTGACACAAAAAAAGAATACTATTATTTTGAGATGGAGAGAGTAAGTGATTTCAAATATCTCTTTTAGAATAAGATATGAAATACGAAAGTCCTCTTCACTAGAATTTCGGAAGAAAGAAGATTTTTTTTGTAAAAGTATTATAAAATTTTAGGCTCGGTTTGCAATGGTAACTAGGATTTGGGTTGGCATGTCATAATAACTCAACCCGAACACAATCTCTTAGATCCGGCGTAACAATATCCATCATCGTCAAATTAGTGTCATATTAGTTTTTAACACCTTTACCAGATTCACCAAACAACCGTAATAAGGACCACCAAATCTATTTTCTCTTTTTACATTAAACATGTAAAAAAAACTAGGCGAGCACACGTGCATAACGACATGATTTTGCAATATTCTGATTTAGACGTTTTGTGTAACATTTTATATACAACGTAAAATTATTAAAATATAATTGAAAAATATTGTAACGATAATTCTAATGCAAAATATCGAATAATTTTGGGGAAAGGGCTTCTTGACTAATGATTGGTCGGATGGTTTGAATACATTCATTTCGACTTATTTTAGGTTTATGTAAATTAAGTCTCAAGTTCACATGTATTGGTGTAAGCAATATGCAATAAGTAAAGAGGTTAAGGAAATAAAGAAAGAGACATCAAGATTTAGACTGATTCGGGATGAGGGGTAGATCATCCGTACTTTCAGTTGCGAATCCGCACTATTTTTCACTCATTTTATTTTTCTTTTCCTCCTTAAGTGCTACTCAAAGACCTAAATTTTTCAGTTTCTTTTTCTTTTTTATTCTTCTTTAGGTGATACTCGAGAAAACACAGTGTGAAGGTGGTCTTTCTTTTTATTTTACTCTAATATCTCTTTAAAAATCTTATCATATTACTACGCAGTAATCTTATCATAAACCTGTATACGTGTGAAGGGTGTGTACAGGGAAAAACAAAGAAAATATTCTTTCCTTAAGGGAAAACCACCCTCTTGATTCTTTCTCAAATCAAAAAGTTTTTCGTAGCGGCAGTTTACTCCCGTAATACTTGAAAGAGAGTTTTTGTGAGGATATGTGTTTTGGTATTTTCAAATGATAAAAAATTGAAAGAAAAAAATTAATAGAAGAGATAAAAAGTGCCGTAATAGTTGAAGGAAAGTTGAGAAAAAATAATTAAAAAAAAATAAACAAAAAAAACCTTGATGTAAAGCAAGAAAAATACGTGACCACACCCTTCAACCTCTCCGGCCCAAATTTACCCAAATCCAAAATTCCATATATTCAACCGGCGGGAAAAATCGGTATTATTCCAAATTTAAGCAAAAATAAATAAATAAATAAAAAATAAAAAAAATAAAAAATAAAAATAAATAATAATCTTTACATATATATGAGACAAGTTTTGACTTGCACATGATGCATCATAAGCTGTACCCATGAGAGTGCTGACTGGATAATATGAGTCATATGCCCAGTCATCAACTTTGTACAACTTGGCACCTCCACGTGGCAGCATTATTACGAGCTTCATACTAAAAAATATGTCACAAGTGGGATTCGAACCCGCGACCTGTTGAACAACCAACAAACACTCGCCCACTAGAGCATTTGAGTGTTTGTGTTGAAAGCTTTTAAAACAAAACATACATGCCTATTTACAGTTACATACGAATTCAAATCATCAATCAATGTTAATTCAGATTGAAACCGAATCACACGTTCCTGATTTCGCTCACTATTTTTAATACATTCCATCATTATCCTTTTAATCATCCATTTTGAATTTGAAAATCATATCACAAAACGCCTCCCCTAAAAAACATCTCTTCTCAATCGATATCATCATCAACTAGCGTACATACACAATCAATAACTCCACAGTAACTGCAAACCAATCTCATTTATTTATTTATTTTGTTTATTATTATCATTTTATTGATTTTCAACGGTTTCACCAAATCATCATACGCTAGATAATCAACAGTTCATTTCATACGATCTTCTTAATCCTGCCAAAATTTCGATCAGTCAGGTATATCTTTTCAACTTTCCAAAAAAAAGGTATATGTTTTCAATTTTAATCATATAATATTATTGTGTCTCTTTTTTGTAAATGAATCATTGTTTTCATTGGATGCTATTTTATGTTTGTTTTGCAATTGATCTTAATTTCAGTCATAGTGGATTTCGTGGGTTTGATTGTTTCTTTTTGCATGCCAGGGGTTTGATGAAATGTCTTAGTGAGCTTAATGTTGTTTTTGGGTGATTTAATTTGCAGCATTTGTGTTTTAACGGATTTAGGTAATGGGTTTTGTTTGCTTTCAGTGGAAGTGAATGTTTTGCTGTGATTATCAGTATACATGGTTATCAGTAGTATAAATCGTACCTGAATATGAGTTTGGTTTTTCCATCCAGGGTAAAGGTTGTTTTTGGAGAAGGAACAAGCAATCATGGAAATGATGTATGTCACAGCTATTCCCGGCATGTTTCTAAAAGGTGGTGTTATGCTTTATATTATTGTTGTTTTCTAATTAGTTTCCATGGTTTAGTGAATGTCGAAAATTATATTTCAAGTAATTATGTTCCTCTCTTTATTTTGTTTTCAACTGATTATGATTTTTAGTTGACAATTGCATTTTGTTTCCAATTGCAGTCGGCTGTAATGGAAGTTAAGAATGGTTATTTACAAATTACTAGGTAAATCACTCATTCACTCTTATTTGGTATGGGAGATATGCTAGATTGGTCATACTATTCAACTTTCTAAAACACCATTTGGGTGCATGCTCCACGTATATGTACTAGAGTTTACAATTTGGTGCAGTTACATATGAATTGCATAGTAAATTCTTATCAGAGAGTCTCTAAAACTCTTATCAGAGAGTATCTTTACTCAACAGTTGCATAGTAAATTCTTCCTGTTTGTTGCAACAAAGGGGCATATAATTGAAGTTGTGTTCTTGCAACGGAAACAGTAGTTGATAGTTTATCTCTTTAGTGAATGTAACCGAAGTTATTTATCTATTTCAGCACATTCTATGGAGGAAGCAGAGCGGTAAGGAATTTTTGTGGATGTCAGCTTGTAGTGTGTTGGAAATCCTAAAGAGGTAACACTCACTAGCTTTTTATGGTGATGCATATACTAATATTTCTTCCCTGAGTAACTCCTTCTTTCGCCTCTACTGTGCATATCTAATAGTATGATACTTCTTTCAGTTCCTATAATTTAAAAACGTCTAATAACAAACCTCATTTGGAAATGTCCATTTTCAATATTGATTGGTAAAGCCTGGAAAGGAGCTTAAGTTGCTGTTTGGCACATTCAATACAGGTGTATCGTCTTCTATAACGTGAAAGCAAAAAAGAGGGCGACCTAAGATATCCTCTTCAAAAGGTATTTTTATTTTTTATCATTTATTTATTTTTATAATGAATTTAGTAAACTGCAAAAGGTAGTATTTGAGGATTTATTTTAACTAAAAACTATATATGTAAAGATACTACACTACAACAATTTTGTGTGTTTGGGATTGCTTATATCAGTGCTTATCTTCTTATTTAATGGTTATATAACAATAAGCAATCCTAAAAGCATTATTATAATAATTGCTTATGTGCTTATGTTATAAAGAATAAGCACTTGAAAAAAAGCACCTCCGTACCTAACTCTATGTATTATAATTTTTAACGTGTTCTGATCCGGGATATAAGATGTAGCTTAAAACTGCTCATTTGTAACATCCTATCTTCACCACCAGTAAATAGCTTATAACATATAAATGTTATAACCATCTGTATTGCTGATTATTACTTTTTATATGTGCATATGTTTGTTATTGATGGCCTACATTTAATAGAGATTATAGTGTATAAACTATACTATATAAACTATAGAATTATCTTGGATGCATAAATTTAATAGAGATTATAGTAATATATATATTTTGATGTTGTTTGCAGGCAGGTTTACGATGAGTCAAGGTGTAGGAGTTTTTGGTCAGCTTGATTGCTAAACCAGACCATGAGATTTAATGCTAAACCAGGTCGGTGGTTACTTATTTTACTATGCTTTGGTTTATCTGTAACGGCCCAAACAAAATAAATGCTCAACAAGGCTGAAAAGCATACAGAACCCGTACAATCTTTTTCTTGACAACAGTTGAAACTCCAAATACAATTGCAATTTGCAATCGAGCTTAGACTTCCTCCTATATATAAATGTTATAACCATTTGTACTGCTGATTATTACGTTTCATATGTAGCCCTGACTTATCCATTTGATGCAAAAACTAACGTGGGAGTACACTGTACACCAACCTGTTCGTCACTGGTATGTTGAATTTCAACTAGGGTGGTTGCTAGCTTAAAGTAGGTTTTAACTAGGTTTAGGTTTAGTTTTAGCCTAGTTTTGTCTAGTGAAAGTTTAGGGTATAGCCTAGGGTTTAGTGCCTAGATTAGGGTCCTATGAGTGTTTAGTGACTAATCCTAAGTCCTAAGAGGCTTATACTAAGTGGTGGTAGCTTATGGTAAAGTTTTGGGGATAGTTTAACCTAGTTTCCGGAAAGTTATGACCTAGTTATGGTTTTGTGCCTAAGGGACTTGTACCTAAGTTCTATGGGGTTGTACTAAGGTCTAAGGGTGCTAAGGTATCCTATTGTTCCTAAGGTAACTCATACATAAGCCTTGAACACTTTCAAACTAGTTCAGAAGCAATTAGGGTTTTAAAGATAACCGCAAACACATAGGTGCAATTAGGGTTTATTTAGGGTTTATTGTAATACTGTGATAAGTTTATTGTGTTAGATTGATAGATTACTTATTGTGGTGTTGTTGTGATCTTATGCTTGACATACCAGGAGTTCACAGAGTGTGAATGTAAAGATAGTTGGCTTGTGTAGATACGTGAGCAGGTCTAGAGAGTCATGTAAGTAGTGAATGCATATAAAAAGCAAAATTTTACCTGTGAAATAACTGATATAGGTATTTATAGTGGGAATGATAGTGATGAGATTTTGTGGGTTGCTACAAATAGAGGAACCACAATCCCACATTTGGTCTTGGAGTATAAGGTACGGGACTGGACTTGGTCGACTTATAAACGGTCTTCTAAAATTGTAACATGGATACGAATAAGCAAATTATATATGTAAATCTTTGTGTTATGATTTGATTTGCTTGTTTTGTAAATGAATAGGAATTCATGCTAAATTCGTCTTTTACAACCTATTGAACACATATAGCTACTGGGAACATTTAATAGTTATATTCTTCTAATAATCTAATTAATAGTATATAGTTCTTGAAGCAAATTTATTGTGGACTCTATTGAGATGTCACATGAAGATAATGAATCTATGTGATAATTAATGTTACAAAATAAGTACCACACCCATCTAGTTTCTAAATTCTAATCATCTGTTTAAGAGTTGCATTTGCATATATAGAGGAGAAAATTTGATCAATATTATGGCATTTAGTCCTTGCATGGGATATATATCATCGAAAGTCAAATAGGTTATCTCACTCGTTAGCTAACTCATTCTATACTTCAACTTAATTTGTAACCTACTGGAATCACTTTATCTTTGACTGGAATGGTCGTGGAGTATGACTGTATGAGGCACTGGGAAAGGTCTAGACCAGGTTTATATATAACTAGCACATAAATATGAAAAATTAATTTAAGGATTTCTTAAAGTTAATAATATTTGAACATATTCAAGATCTCACATGTGTTTTTTTATTCACGACATAAATCTGATACATTTTCAGGCATCATATCGTTGATTCTTCACATGCGCTTTTTATTCATTTTTTTCTCTTTGTATTTTTATCATGATAATTTAAGATTTAGGGATTATGCATGTGTAATTACACTTGTTAAGATAATGCTTAGTCAGTTTGAGTATCGTTATTATGAATGATCTGATTCTAATATTTTAGTCTTGGCCACTTGAAAAATCCTTCTGTAGTTTTTGGATTTCCATTTTGTATAATTAGGATCCAATGAGAGGCGATGATATGTTCTGTTTGACGATTTAGTTAGGAATTACCATGCTGGATGTGGAGAAGCTCTTGCCAAACAAGAAAGAGCAGTAGAACGCCATCAAGACGTCACCTTGTACTAGGGCTGAGCATATCCCGACCGATTACCGAATACCGGCCCGATTCCGACCATCCCGCCGGCCCGATTCCGATCCCGACTAGTTAACGGGTCGGGAGTCGGATGGTGAACTCGGGAGTCGGGTCAGGACGGGATCAGGTCGGGACGGGATGAAAACGGAAAAACAACAAAGAAAACCGACAATACCGGCCCGATTCCGACCGATCCCGACTGTACCGATACCGAACCGACTGGTTTCGGGTCGGGAGTCGGTTTGCATTTCCGGCGAACTTGGGATTCGGGCTTTGTCGGGACGGTCGGGACGGGTCGGGTTTAGGCCCGATGCACACCCCTACCTTTGTACTTGAATTTATGCTAAAGCTGGCTAGCAAAATTAGCCCATATTAACTAAGGGTGTTCATCAGTTTTGTTTTCGGGTTTGTGAGTTGTATACTTCGGGTTTATCGGTTTGCAAATTTTTAAAGTTAAACCCAAAACCAAACCAATTATATAATGTATAAAACCAGACAATACTCCAAATTAAATTTTGGTTTGGTTTTTGTTAAAACTAAGAAAAACAAATTCATGTAAACTCCACAATATAATCTAGAAATTATAAATTAAAGGGCAAATGATTAAAAAAATATCATACTTGCCACCATTTTTTCTTGTGGGTAGCAAACAAATTTTTTTGCTTTTGTGGATACTTTTCTTTCAAATTCATCTTTTTAAGTTATTTTACGAAATTTTTGGACAATTTTTGCCCTTCTTAGCTAATAGAAAAATAATTTTCCCGAAGGGCAAAAATGTCACATAGTACCTTAAAAAGCAATGTTGCAAAAATCGGCCGAATCGGCCGATTAATCGGTAATCGGCCCAGGACCTTGGAGAGAATTCCACGAAAATCGGCCGAGTCAAGAAAATCGGCCGATTAATCGGTAAAAAATCGCTAATCGGCCCCGGACCGCCTCAGTACCAATTCACGATTTTTGCAACATTGTTAAAAAGAATGAATTTCAAAGAAAAGTACCCATAAAAACAAAAAAATTTGTTCGCTACTCACAAGAGGAAATAGTGGCAAATATGATACTTTTTAAAATCATTTGCCCTAAATTAAAACCTAAAAGTTCAGATAAAACTAATAAATCAAAAGGCCGCACAAAGTACACAAGTAAACAAAAAGGAGTTTAAGAAACCAAAATGTTTCACAACTTAAAGAAAGTAAATGAAAGCGAATCAAGATAAAAATTTCTTCAACAAAACTGTTAAGAATTCAGTAAAGAAATGAGGAACACAATCTCAATGGCAACAAACTAATTAGGAATCCATAAGAAGAAACAAGATTCGAAAATGGTTTGTTATCTGGATTGATGAGTTATACACAATGATTAAGTTTACAAGAGAGATATGACTTACAAAACGAATGATAAAAGGAAATACAAGTGAAAGGGTAGTATTTAAAGGCCGTTCGGATGATAATGTTTTTTCCCGCCAAGAATTGAAGTTTGAATTTATTTGACTTTAGATGAATGACCCGTTTGACTTCAGTTTCTGTGTGAACGATCGTAAATCTTGGGTTTCCTCCTCGCAACGTCGTATCTACGTCCTTCACAAGAACCATTTATGCCAGCATTACAGGCCGGTTTACCTGGATTTGATCCTTTTGAAGGTGTATGGGATGTAGGTGGTCGTGGTGAATCCGCATACTTTGGTGGTGAACGTGTTGGATTCCCATGTGCTGATCGAAAATGTGGAGGCTGGGCCTCATCTGTTTAACACATAAGAATGTTATAAATGATTGTCCAACGTATATATTTTGTAATCGTATGGATGTTTGTACTTACCTGATGACACGAGTAAAACACCAGAAATCAAGATTAAAACAACCATACCCATCTTCTGTCCCATATTTTGTAATCCTCGAATGAAAAAATTGTATATGATTGATATTTGCACCAAGACGTACAGTATTCGTCCCACATATATATATATGTGTCGAAAAACTAAACATCTTTGTTTGTGTCGTTAGCTAACTGTCAATTTTGTTGATATATATAGAAAATGCTAATCAAACGAATTAATAGTCAAAACTTTTTTTCCTCTAAAAGCATGTAACTACATAGTCTTTGAAGACTTGGGTCGTGGAGTATGAGGCATTGGCAGGAGACTTGACCCGGATATTACCCTTTTTTTTTTTTTTTTTTTTTTTTTTTTTTTTTTTTTTTTATTTTATTTATCAAAAGAGTATATTTAAAATTTTAATGATTGATGAAGCCCAAAAGCCCATACGTACGGGGTCCAAGTCAAGAAGCAAATGGTCAATGTTGTTATCTTCCAACCAAGAAGCAAATTTTAATGTATATAGTAGTAGGGGGCGTTGCCCCCAACCATGCTCTTGCGAATACCTAAAATCTTTAAGAAAAATTCAATTGATAACAGAAAAGACCTCTGCCCTCAGGCAAATAATCCGAGCGCCCTCCACTCTTAATATAAGTTACCGACAACTAAAGTGTCGAAGCTCTTTTTTGTAATTCTGTCAGCGGAAAAAATGGGGTAAAGAAAAGGATAAGGATCCTCTCATGTCAAGTTGTGCATGTTGTGATTGTACATTGCCATTATTGCAAAACATTTACTTTATTTTAATTCAAATGTACAACACAAAACGCACATCTTTACTTCTCATGTTCAAATTGAATATGAGAGGATCCTTAATAACATTAAATGATGAACTTACATATTAGTTCTACTTTTTCGCCTTCATTAGTTTCAGGCTCAACGGTCTAATACTCAAATCTATTTCTTTCGGTTCACAATTTTCATTATTTGGTCGGGATAAAACTATTAATCTATTACTCCATCTATCTCAAATTTATTGTCAGAAGACAAAAATCACATAGTTTAATAAAAGTGGAGCCACTTAACTTTTCAACAACTCAAATAAAATATTCTATCACTAGATTCTCTAGTTTTTACTTAGTGTAGAGGGTGTGCATGGAGGAAAGCAAAGGGAAAGGCCCTTTCCCTCAAGGAAACCCACACCTTGTGTTGAGGGAATAATGACATAAGTGCAAATTTTTTTCCCTAGCGGCAGTCAAGTCCCGCATCTATTCAAGGAGAGAGAAAAACTTTAAAATGAGATAAATATTACTCCCTCCGTCCCAAAATAAGTGTCCAGTTTGACTTTTCAGAGTCAAACTGGTTCAACTTTGACCTTAAATATTTTTTTGGTGTTATAATCACTAGATTCTCTAGTTTTTACTTAGTGTAGAGGGTGTGCATGGAGGAAAGCAAAGGGAAAGGCCCTTTCCCTCAAGGAAACCCACACCTTGTGTTGAGGGAATAATGACATAAGTGCAAATTTTTTTCCCTAGCGGCAGTCAAGTCCCGCATCTATTCAAGGAGAGAGAAAAACTTTAAAATGAGATAAATATTACTCCCTCCGTCCCAAAATAAGTGTCCAGTTTGACTCTGAAAAGTCAAACTGGACACTTATTTTGGGACGGAGGGAGTATTTCATTGTGTTGTGTGTGAGTATTTGTATTTTGAGGGTATTTTTAAATAATAAAAAGTAGAAAAGAATTAATGGAAGAGAGAGAAGGTGCCGCAATGGTTGAGGGAAAGTTAAAGGAAAAAGTTTTGGAGAGAGAAAAAGCTGACGCGGAGATGATGTGGCGAGGGAAAACTTTTCACCACACCCTCCACCCTTAAAAAAAGAAAGTGGACAATTACTTTGAGACATTCCGGAAAAAAGAAAATATGGACTATAATTATGAGACGGAGAGAGTACTTTTTCTTCTAGGTTCTAAACAGTCATTTTTTTTTGGTTAGTTTAAACTCAGATTATACATTCATAAACTAAAATAAACTCAAAAAATTGAACCGTAAATGATGAACTTAGGATTTGGATTCATCTTTTCCATANAGAGATGATTTGAGAGAATTTTGAGAGAGATTGTGTGTGAAATTATGAGTTGAAATGACGAATCTGAGAGTTGAATGAACGATTAGACGTTTTGGGTTTCCAAATTACATTTTTAACCCTCCTATCTGCTTGACACTTGCCTAGGTTATTACGAATTTTCCATTGATGGTTTTGGCTTGACCGTAGGATATCTGTGGGATGAAATGTGTGGCTTGAGTTAGGGGCGCTCATCGGGCGAAAACCGGACCGGACCGAGACCGAATGTGGTCTGTCCGGTCTCGGTCCAAATAGGCTAAATGTCCGATTTTTAAGCCGGACCGAGACCGAAATTATGAAAAACCCTAAACCAAGGGTCCGGTCGGTTTTGTCGGTCGGTCTGGTCCATCCGGTCCGTTTGCTCACCCCTAGCTTGAGTTACTTTTTATTTTTTTGATACTTCGCATTTGATTGGAACTCAAAGATAAAAGTGAGAAACTAGTAGTACAAATTAATGTAATTTAATCAAAGTAAAGGGTACATCCTCAAACTTATTTCTCAATAAGAACGTCACTCTCCACTTTCCCCTCCCAAGTCAAACTAAAGTGATCACTGGTCAAACCAAAAACAAAACACCGGAAAAGAAAAAGATGACGTCAGCGCCTGTAATCGGGGTAGGAGTCCTTGTGGTAAAGGAAAATAAAATACTTTTGGGTCGTCGCAAAACTTCAATCGGTCACAACACTTACGCGCTGCCCGGTGGTCACCTTGAGTTCGGTCAGTCATTTCCTTAAACCCCAATATCTCAATTCTCACACATACTAATGTATACTGCATTGTTAGATATATAAATATATATTGTTCTTCATTATTTAGTTTTTACAGTCTTCGAATATTAAAAATTTATAATGCTGTTTTAATAACAAGTTGGTGTATTAAGTACTTTTGAGTGTTTGGATATAGAAACAGAAAGTTATTCTTTGCAAATTTTGTGCTCAACTAATCAATTAAGCACTTATTTATAAGAGCCTATGTATGTGCAAATTTTGAAGTGCTTAAAAATAAGCTCGCGTTACAATTTCGTTAAATATAAGCCCGCGTTACAAGATTAGAAATGCTTTTTCTAGCATTTGACTGCGTACCATTGAAGGATTTAGCCTCACACTTGACGATTACTAATAAAGAATCAGTTTTATTTCGTATTTTTACCATTTAATAGCTAGATATCAAAATCAGTTTCACGATACCTGAATACAGATACTGATTATTTGCTACCTGAAAACGCAATAATCGAATAATCAATAATCAGATCCAAAACACAATGGCAAACGCCCCATTAAGCATTGCTGGTATTGGCAAACTAGCCACTTCATGTAATAATTGTTCCTTAGATAACCATGTTGCCATGTACCAGTTAGGTTAATCGCTTCCTATCGGTATCTTCTACATCAAATCTTTGATTTAGCTATCGATAAACTGCCAATAGCTTAATGTCCTTGAAGTTGAAATAAATAAATAAATAAATAAATAAATAAAAATACTGACCAATAAAAAGCATGTATCTTGTAAATACTGATTTATCTATTCAGCGGATAAAAAAGTTTGGGAAATGTATAACATAACATGATTAAAGTAATTTCCATGGAAGGTGACATATTGATTTTGGTTGAAACTCGCAAACAATAAAACTTTATTAGTGACATATATGGCAATCTCTGTCACAAGCACACACGCATTCATTGTTACAACATGTTGGTACACCATCTCGGCAACGCATCTGACAAACATCAACATTAGGATCACAATGTTGACCCTCCGTAATTATGTTGGGGAAATTGCCACCTTCCTTCCTAGATAGAGCTTGCTGATTCACTATCAATCCTTTGTCCCCCAAATGACACGATACTTGCCAGCCTGTAAAAGATATTTTATTAACTGAATTTTAAAACGTCAACATTTAAGAAGGGATAGAAATGAAGAGAGTACCAGAGACGAAAAGCATCAATGTGACCAAGAACACCATCTTCAATGAAGTTTGCACCATCTTCTTAAAAATTTACAACACAAAAAACAAAAATGTTATATTTTTTCTGCACCAAGAGCACCTTTGTTGCGTTGATATAAATAGAGTTATAGAGGTATGACATAATTGAATTAAGAGAGTAATTAATGGTCATAAATATATTTTAACTCTTTAAAATATTCTATAATTAATGGTCATAAATATTTTACTCTTTAAAATATTCTGTAATTAATGGTCATAAATATATTAACTCTTTTAAAATTCTATAATTAATGGTCATATATAGAGATAATGTTTATGCTTATTGTTTGTAATTATGTTTTGTTTACCATTATTACTTTGATATCTATACTACATATAAAGCATGAATGACTCTCTCCTCAAAATTTTAAGACTTACAAGAAATTAAGCATTGTTTACAACACTTTAATGCACCCAATTTTCAGAATTACAACAAAGTAAGCATATTGTACAACAAAATAAAGCGTGGTGTCATTTTAAGACCAAAATTCTTTCAAACAACATTAATGCTATTAAAAACACCCCTTCACCAAAAACTACAACCATTTAAGCATAATGTACAATAGCTGCAATCAATTTTCAGATTTACAACAAAATAAGCATAGTGTACAACAAAATAAGCATGATGTAATTTTCAGACTTACAACATTAATGCTATTAAAGTGATCAATGTTATTAATGACTATAATGACTACTACTTACAAGAAATGTAACATAGTGTACAACACTTTAATGCACATAATTTTCAGACGTACAAGACAAGAAACGTAGTGTACAACAAAACACCACATTAATGCTATTTAATGTAAATGCACTTATTTGTATGCACCTATGGAGGTGCTTATTTTGAAAGTGCTTAAAAGTAAGCATAACCAAAAGATATGCAGTCCCAAGCACCGCGTTAGCTCATTAGCATAAACTATTCGTAGAAATTTATATATAGAATGAACTCTAAATAATGTATAATATATAACTAACATTAATATATTAATAATAGAGATCGAGTTTTATTGCAGATACTTATACCTTAAACTCTTAGATAACAAATAGTTTCACTATACCTAAATACTGATAACTGATTATGGGCCACCTGAAAACGCAATGGCAAATGCTCCCCTTGAGCATTGCTGGTATTGACAAACTATCACTTCCTTTAATAGTTGTTATTTAGATAACCATGTTGTCATGTACCAATTATATTGATGGCCTCCTATTGGCATCTTCTAGTCAAATTTTCAATAAGTTATAAATCCATTACTCAAAATTAAGTAGGATATCTCTTGAAAATACTGGAATATTTATATTGTAGATAAGAATTCTGGGGTATGTATAACATTAATATAAAAATATTCATGTATGTTAGTGTATTGATTTGGTTTATTAACTAATAGTCTAATATAGACACTCACAAGATCAAATCTATAAACATTAAACAATGTTATGAGGCAACACCAGACCAAACTCAGAAAAACATCTTAACAAGCAGAATATTGTCTGCCAACTAGAACCATCAATGACCTTAACAATGTTGAGACCGTTAGTGTGCTCATACTATCATTTACATTTGTTTGATGTTTTAAGGAGTGTTTGGATGCGTGTTTTACAAATATGTGAAGATTAAATGATCGTGATGTAATAAGATAATCATATGTTTGTGTGAATGGATAATTCTAATTATTTTAAGCTAAAGCGACGTTTTGTGAAACTAGCTTTGTTGTAACTGATGAAATTCGTATTCTGACAGTTATTATGTCCCCTTAATATTTTGATTGAGTTTGTTTATCCAAGCATAAAAATATAATATTTATACTTCCAAGACACAATACGATATGATCATGTTCGGTACTCAAATCATAATATCTATTGACTAGCTAAGGCTGAATGTATTGGGCGATGTAACGTCTTTAATGATCTTTCTGTGTTGATTATCAAGTCTTGAAAAAGTTGTAGACCAGTGTGTCGAGTGCATACACTAGATACCAATTTATATTTTCCAGTATAATTTGAAATGTTGTACTAAGTACATGGTTTTCGTGAAATGTCTGAAAATTAACTAATTATTCATTCTCTAAAATGCTACCAAATAATCATAACTAGAGAATCTTATGAACCAAAATTGATAACATTAATAATTTACAAGGGTGATGATGAGAGTAATATCTACCAGAATATTCATCATTTTATACTGCATTTAACTCGATTTGTTGATATCAAGGATGAATATTTTTCGTATAAACATTAGTATCTAGTTTCCTTCTTTGTTTCCCAGGTGAAATTCACCTCTGAGGAATGTGCAGCAACAGAAGGAAGAAACAGGGCTAATTTTTTTTGGTATCAAATAGAAACAAAATATTATGACCAATGCTATAATTATTATTATATTCCAACCTCCGAATGAGTCAATCCAAGTCACAAAACACCAGATACTATTTCAATGGGTCTGCCTTAAAAAAACCTATGATTTTTAATTATATATTTTCTTTATTAGTTTGATTATCTAATAGCTACAGATGAAATTAATTATTCTCTCTTAAACATTGTTATCTACTTTCCTTGTTTGATTCCCAGGTGAAAGCTTTGAGGAATGTGCAGCAAGAGAGGTAAAGGAGGAAACTGGGCTGGACATTAAGGATATACAATATGTAACAGTAACCAATGACGTATTTTCAGAAGCTGCAAAACTGCTGCATCTTGTTGCTGTTTATATGCGTGCTGTTTTAGCAGATCCTGATCAGCTTCCTCAAAACGTTGAGCCCGAAAAGTGTGATGGTTGGGATTGGTACGATTTGAAAAACTTGCCCCAACCACTTTTTCGACCTTTGGAGACTTTGTTGAAAAACGGGTTCAGTCCCTTTCCTGCTGAATTAGAGTGATTGTTGCAAATATATGCAACTTCTAGTGAGAATATGATCTTTTTAAGGTATACTAGGTAACGAATTTTAATCGTGTTTGAAATTGAGCATGTAATGTGAAGTTATGAACACATGACCTACCAACGCTAGGTCGCTATGATTCTTAACAAGATAATGAATATTGGTAATGTTTACAATTCCATTTTCTGGTGTAGTAACTTCATTTTGCACCATGCCACCATTAAAGTGTAAAACAAGAGGTTGTTTGGATCACTTGTCTATGTGTTTGTTTACATGTACAAAAATAGTTATGGATCTTTGGATACAACTATTTTAATTAATTACATATGCATTTAAAAAGTAAGTAAGTTTATATTGTTGTCTTTCAAGAAGATAAACACTTTAAAATACTTCTTTCGTCCTAAATTATTGTCCCATAAAAAAAAAAAAAAAAAAAAAAAAAAAAAAAAAAAAAGAAGAAAGAAAGATTAGTACACTCTTAAACCAATCAAATATTATCCTCACCCATTAAACTCTCCTTTCATTAATTGACACAAAAAAGAATACCATTATTTTGAGATGAAGAGAGTATGTGATTTCAAATCTCTCTTTAGAATAAGATATGAAATACGAAATTCCTCTTCACTAGAATTTCGGAAGAAATAAGATTTTTCCTTGTAAAAAGTATTATAAGATTTTAGGCTCGGTTAACAATGGTTACTAGGATTTAGGTTGGCATGTCATAATAACTCAACCCAAACACAATCTCTTAGACCAAGCGTAACAATATCCATCACCGTCAAATTAGCAGCACATCAGCTTTTAACACCTTTACAAGATTCACCAAACAACCGTAATAAGGACCACCAAATCTATTTTCTCTTTTTACATTAAACATGTATAAAAACTATGCGAGTACGCGTGCATAACAGCAAGATTTTGCAATATTCTTATTTAGGTGTTTCGTGTAATGCTTTATATACAACATAAAATTATCAAAATATAATTGAAAAATATTGTAAAAAACAATAGTTCTAATGCAAAATATCGAACAATTTTGGGGGATAATATCAAAGGGCTTCTTGACTAATGATTGGTTGGGGTGGTTTGAAATCTTGAATACATTCATTTCAACTTATTTTAGGCTTTAAGTAAATTAAGTCACAAGTTCACATGTATTGGTGTAAGTAATATGCAATAAGTAAAGAGGCTAAGGAAATAGAGAAAGAGAAATCAAGATTTATACTGGTTCGGGATAAAGGGGTTAGATCATTCGTACGTCTAGTTGCGAATTCGCATTATTTTTCACCCATTTTATTTTTCTTTTCTTCCTTAAGTGCTACTCAAGACACTAATTTTCAGTTTCTTTTTATTTTGTATTCTTCTTCAGGTGATACTCGAGAAAACACAATGTCAAGGTGGTCTTTCTTTTTATTTTACTCTAATATCTCTTTAAAAATCTTATCATATTACTACGCAGTAATCTTATCATAAACTTGTATAAGTGTGAAGGGTGTGTACAGGCAAAAGCAAAGGAAAGATTCTTTCCTTAAGGGAAAATCACCCCTCTTGCGACGAGGAGATTAAAAAGCATCAAAAAATCTCCTAGCGGCACTTTACTCCCAAAATATTTGAAAGAGAGTTTTTGTGAGCATGGACGGAACTTAGAAGGGACCGAGGGGGGCTGTGGCCCCCCCAAATTTTTTGATCCTATGTACATTTTACATCCTTTTATATATGGTTTTAGTCATTTTTGATACAAAAATTTCAACGTAGTGCATATCGGCCCCCTAAAATAAATAATTGTGAGTGTGTATTTTGTGAAGACATGTATTTTGGTATTTTCAAATGATAAAAAATAGAAAGAAAAAATTAATGAAAAAAATGANTATGCAATTAACAATAGGATTAAAATTTTTAAATAATTATTTCAAAAAAATTTTAAAAATAAACCCGCGCGTGCGCGGGCATTATAAGTAGTATTCCCAAACAAAATCTCACATCTAAAACTCTTTCTTTCACCTTTATCATTGGCGGCTAACTCATTCAAGGTAACCAAATCAATCTTCATCAACCCAAACTCTTATTATATATATATATTCAATTCAATCCTTATTTAATTATATCTTATCATATAACCATCCGATATTCCAACAAGTTCGATCCATCATCATCCATAGGGTAAGGTATCATTACTGTTTGCATTCTTATTATTCAAATATCTTGTTATTTAAATTACTCCTACTTATAATACTCTCAAGGTTTCGAAATTGATTTTGTCTATTTAAAAGTTTTATAAAGACTAGTTTGCGGGTGTTTGGCATTGCTTATTTTCTGCTTATGCCACTCAAAGTTTTAGGGGGTGTTTGGGTTAGCTTATTTATCTGCCTTATGGGCTTATTTGAATATGGAAAAAGCCGATAAGCTCACTCTTTGGAGCTTATGGCGTTATCATCTTCACCTTATTGGCTAAGGCCAATAACCTCAAGTTAATAAGCTCTAAAGAGTGGGCTTATGAGCTTTTTCCATGTTCAAATAAGCCCATCAGCCAGATAAATAAGCTAATCCAAACACCCCCTTAAGCAGCTTTTAAAGTTTTTTTTTTTTTTTTTTTTTTTTTTTTTTTTTTTTTTTTTTTTTTTAAGTAGAGCCAAAAAAAAAAAAAAAAAACCATCCGCAAACATCCTCCTTCATATTAATTGCTTGTTTTTTGTCTTCATATTTGAGAACTTTGAGAATAGGATTTGTAAATTGTTGCGTCTTGACTGTTTTAACAATTGACAATAGCTAATAACCATACTATACAAACATCTTATGGTTAAGCACATCTTGATAACCATAAGATATATAGATATATATGAAATAAGGAATTAACAGCATTGGTATGAGTTGTGAATTAGACGTGGTTTAGATTCTTGTATGCGGGTTGTGGCTTAATGTAGTTTAATTCATTGGTTGAAATCAAATCTGGCTATGGTTTGATTGAGGTTTAACGGGTGGGGAATATNTGTGCTAATGTAGTTTAATTCATTGGTTGAAATCAATTGGCTAGGTTTATTGAGGTTTAACGGTTGGAATATTGATCGTAAGTATACGATGGGAGCAGATTTACAAGATGAATCGGCTAAACGAAAGATAGACGATCAACAGACTTGTGTGCAAGTTAGTTATAAGTGTTTGACAAGGTTAATGCCAATCTGATACAGTCTTTGTTATAGAGATGTTAGTTCTAATACCGTAACTGAATAATTAGTTTTTTAAAAAAATTATAGGAAGAGCAAAAAGAAGCTTGAAGAACTTTTACATCAATGGTCTGAGTGGCATGCTCAAGAATGCTCGTTATCTGAGGCAAGATATGGTTTTTTAATCTATATTAACTCTGTGAAACGATTTGCAGTTGACTGAGGTTTGACTTGTTGAATGTGTTTTTTTCTTTCTTTCAGGGTTCTGATGAAGATTTCGAATGTGGCGAGGAAACCTATTTCCCTGCACTAAATGTCGGCGCAGACAAATCGTTTACTATTGTATGTTCGATATCTTTGTTCCTTATCTGTTTGCTAAACATCGCCACAGACAAATCGTGTACTATTAGATGTACCGATTTTTACGTGTTCTATTTCTATCAAAATATAAGTCCACATAATTAATCTATCAGTTACATACTTATACTTGCTCTAAGTAGTCAATCAAATCGTTTACATCTATAACATACATCTTCAGTAAGACTTGGGACAAATAAGATTCTCTATAAGCTAAATGTTCTTCTGTTTTCTTGTATCGAATTGACTACTTATGTTGGTCAATTTGATGGAACATTGGATCAAAGAGATGCTCTTTTTTATGTATGTGTCTCATTAGTACATGTACATTTATGTAAATGGATGAGGTATTCCCTGTTTAGGTTACCCGGGGAGGGCGAGTATTTGACTCAGATGGACGCGGCCTTAACCTCGGTATCCCGTGACTGGTTCTAACTCATTAGTACAGGTTATGTGATTGATAAACTTTGTTCTGAGTAGTAATTGAAAAAAATGTTAAATGTGTAGCATGATCTTCCTAAGAAACGCCTGTCAGTCTGTCACGTTTGCGTTTTGGAAATCTGATTGTTTACAAGCTAAAAGTTAAACAGACATGTAGATGGAGTCCCTTTTAGAGGAGTTCATTTATTTTGAAACTTCGACATCACTATTTTTGGGGGTAGCATATGCTTATTTATTTCACTTGACCTGGCTATTTAAGGTGGATCAAATTTTCACATTGTTGGATATACTAAAAAAAACAACTTTAACATGCTAAATGGTCCATAATTATTTGGTGATTACGTTTAAGTGCATTACTAGAGTTATACATACTGTCAGTTCATAGGTCAGTTGTAATAACACTGTTTTTTTTTCTTGTATGCAAGTCCGTTTACATGGACAATCCGGTGAAGAAAAAGCAGAGGACTGATGATGCCCAGTTCAACAAAGACTCTGTGCCTACATATGATCGTGATTTTGAATTTGCCTTAGTGTCAAATGGAGTGGATGACAATGAAAGGTAACCTTACTAATGGTTTAATGCATGATCAATTTGCTTTTGCTTAGATTCGTTTTTTTACAATATATACTTTGTGACAGTGTTTTGGATATTTTGAATGCTTCTCGTTGCTTTAACTGTGATGCTTATGATCATGCACTTAAGGAGTGTCCAAAGCCTTTTAATAAAGTAAACGTCAACAACGCCCGCAAAATGTTTCAACAGAAAAATAAACGGCCAGCTGGTCCTCGTGTTCTAACACGATATTACCAAAATACCCCTGGTGGAAAGTTTGATGGACTAAAACCAGGTAGTCTTGATCCTGAGACACGTAAACTATTAGGCATTGGGGTAAGAGACATTATTCATTCCCACTTTATGCATTGCATATTATTCCTTTTTGAGGTTGTATATGTGTTAATTTTGTGGTTGATTTTGAAAAAAACAGGAGTTTGACCCACCTCCATGGCTTAACAAAATGCGGGAATTAGGATACCCTCCTGGATATCTTGGTAGTGTTCTGTTTCTTTTTACTTCACATTAAGAGGAAACATTTCAATAGCTTTTATTTTTATTAATGTATTTATAAAAAAAAAATCATCAGATTTGGAAGAGCAAGACCAGCCTTCGGGAATTATTATACACGGTAAGAGAGATACTACAGAAGAAAATGAACAATGTGTCGACACCATTTCAACAAATTCAAAGCGGAAAATGAGTGTGGATTTTCCTGGAATAAATGCACCTATACATGTGAAAGCGAATAAAAACATCTGGGCTACTCCTTGCTTAAATGCACCGATACCTGTGAAAGCAAACCAAAACAGCTGGGCTACTCCTAGTTTAAAACCTACAGGTTTCAACTCTTACAGCTCTAATAAGCCGATAAACCACGTTGTAGAAACTTCTTCTGACTTAGGTTTCAGAAGTCATTCTCACAACCCAAATTGGCGGCCAGACTGTAGACGAGAGAGTAATCCTTTTATTCTTGATCATGCACGTAATTACCAAAATAATGCACCAAGAATTCCTCTTATGTCAAATTATGCGAACCAGTACTTAAATCGCAATAACCAACCTAGTCCCCACTTCTCATCTTATGCATATCAAAACTCATGGTCATCATATCATGGTTGATTAGTCAAGCTGGGGTTCATAATCTGACAGTTGCATGGTTAGGCCTTTCTAGCTAAACATGTAGCTTAGAACTCGTTTATAGGTTGCAAGAATTTGACTAGGAGTGGGCAATACTACAATAGTAACATTTGCTGCTTGTAGATGTATGTTGAGCTTCTTAGTCGTGTGACAAATTTGTGTTTATGTGATAATTATAAAGGGCTTACCAATTTCTAGGTTTGAGGCCCGATATTTTGTCAGAGTTTGACTCTTAAGTCATGTAGCAAAAAATATTTCTGCGGGTGGGACTGTTTCTTTCTTTTTATGTATCAATGCTTGTTTCTTAGGGATGAAGTGTAGTACCTTGCTCTCATGGTCATGTTGCAGGTGAAGGTATGCATTTTTTTCTTCCTGTTTAGTACTTCTGTAATAAAAAATGGGGTTTGAATGACACTCCTACCAGCAGAAATGCACTATTTTCTGGCCAAAGTTTTGTGATTTTGCAATTATTGATCTGTTGTCTATATTGCTATTGTTTACGCAAATCTTTTGGTGTTTTTTTCTTTTGGTGAAAATTAGTCAGAATGTTCTCATTTAAGCGCTCATCTATAGTGTTCCTGATTCTAGCTTATTTAATCATATATAATTGGCGTTCAAACAAGTGTAACATACATTTAGAAAATATAGCCCCATTGCTTTAAAAGTTCTCTGGTACAATTCTTCTGATTCTTTCATATCTTCTCAATCATGTATCATTTTGGATACCAGGCCTTGGTTTTTTTAGGTTTTCTTTTTATTTAACATGATTTTTGTAAACCTATGAAATTCATATGATAATTTAAGATGATGTACTATGCTCAGCCCATCTATTAATCATTCAAAGCTTAATCATAAAGTAATACCATTGTAATCTTATAACGCCATATACATTTAAGTAATCTTGGAATTACAGTATGCTATACAAGCTTCAGTCTATTACAAGGCCACAGACATTTTATTTAAACCCACAGATTTACTATATATGGCCTCAATGATCCGAACATGTCTTACTGCGTCAATATAAATATCTTTTATACATGCAAACATGAAACGTTCATGTATGCATGTATATATTCTTCACATGCACTAATTGTGTTGCTTAGAAGGACCAGAAGGAGGGAAAGGGCTGCCCTTAGGCAGCATACCCAAAAACAACTCAGGTGTCTTCGAAGCCAATTCACCCATTGATCCCTTGTTACGCTTGAGTGGTAATGTCGTTTCCCCACGACTAGTTGAAACACTAGGGTTCACAAGAAGGGTCATCAGGAAGAGAACCACAATGAGCTTCTTCCATGATGAAAATGTAGCCGTGAAATAAGAAAAGAAAGCCATTAGTGTGAGATGCTAAGTTTTTACTTTAAGGCTTTGTAAGATCTTGAAGTGAATGTATTTTGTATATTCTGGCCCTACATACATATTTATATATAGATACAGGTGCAATGTTATACACAGAAGACTGTATCATGAGGATGAAGAGAGGGTACGAAACGATTATCAGGAAGTGGTAAGGAAGACGTCAATGGCATGCTGCAATGAAAGAATGAAAGAAAAGGTGGCAAGTAATGTTTTATGATTGAATTTTCTTATCATAAGTTATCAGTAAATTACACGAAATGTCACTCTTATATCTAGGAATTTATGGATTCCATCTGTTACTTTGTTTAGTACATGGGCAGTATTTTTTAACTTGGAAAGTTTGCACATGGATGATCCCAATTTCCGAATTAGGGACTATCTAGGTAATAAACATCCAAGAAGCTCTCGAAAGGGACATCCGCGCTCAAATTTTCAAGATAAACACTATCAATGTAAGAGCACTCTCAATGGTAACGTAGGTTACCAAGTTATACGCGAATAACGCACGTTAGTGGGTGCGTTACCATTGCAGGGGCCACGTTAACGCTGCGTTAACGTGGGACGTTAACCCACTAACGCTGCGTTAAGTGGCTTAGTTTAAAAAAGCTAAATGTATAATACTATAATATATATATATATATATATATATATATATATATATTCAATTCAATCCTTATTTAATTATATCTTATCATATAACCATCCGATATTCCAACAAGTTCGATCCATCATCATCCATTGGTTAGGGTATCATAACTATTTGCATTCTTGTTATTCAAATATCTTGTTATTTAAATTATTCCTACTTATAATTTTTTCAATCTTTATAAGAATTAATAAAACATGACTTTTTCGATTTAAAAGTTTTATAAAGAGTAGGGGTGTTTGGCATTGCTTATTTTCTGCTTATATGGCACTAAAAGTTTTAGGGGGTATCTGGCTTATCGGCTTATTTGAATATGGAAAAGCCAATAAGCTCACTCTTTGGAGCTTATGGCGTTATCATCTTCAGCTTATTGGCTTATGAGCTTTTTCCATGTTCAAATAAGCCCATAAGCCAGATAAATAAGCTAATCCAAACACCCCCTTAAGCAGCTTATAAGTATATTTTTTAAGCAGAAGCCAAAAAAATAACCAATCCCAAACATCCTCTTATATTATTCTTGGTTTTTTGTCTTATATTTGAAACTTTGAGTAGTCGGATTTGTATTTTCATCTTGAATATTTAACAATTGACACAATACATACTATAAAATTTTATGGTTAAGACGGCCTTGATAAACATGATTTTGTTTAAATATAAAGAAAAAAAAAAATACTAAACGCATTGGTATATTGTGAATTAGCTTGGTTTAGATTCTTGTATCGTTGTGCTAATGTAGTTTAATTCGTTGGTTGAAATCAATTGGCTAGGTTTATTGAGGTTTAACGGTTGGAATATTGATCGTAAGTATACGATGGGAGCAGATTTACAAGATGAATCGGCTAAACGAAAGATAGACGATCAACAGACTTGTGTGCAAGTTAGTTATAAGTGTTTGACAAGGTTAATGCCAATCTGATACAGTCTTTGTTATAGAGATGTTAGTTCTAATACCGTAACTGAATAATTAGTTTTTTTAAAAAATTATAGGAAGAGCAAAAAGAAGCTTGAAGAACTTTTACATCAATGGTCTGAGTGGCATGCTCAAGAATGCTCGTTATCTGAGGCAAGATATGGTTTTTTAATCTATATTAACTATGTGAAACAATTTGCAGTTGACTGAGGTTTGACTTGTTGAATGTGTTTTTTTCTTTCTTTCAGGGTTCTGATGAAGATTTCGAGTGTGGTGAGGAAACCTACTTCCCTGCACTAAATGTCGGCGCAGACAAATCGTGTACCATTGTATGTTCCATATCTTTGTTCATTATCTGCTTGGTGAAATATTAGATGTACCGATTTTTATCGTGTTCTATTTCTATCAAAATATATAGTTCTCTAAGTATATCAATCAAATCGTTTACATCTATAACATACATCTTCAGTAAGACTTGGGACAAATAAGATTCTCTATAAGCTAAATGTTCTTTTGTTTTCTTGTATCGAATTGACTACTTATGTTGGTCAATTTGATGGAGCATTGGATAAAAGAGATGCTCTTTTTTATGTATGTGTCTCATTAGTACATGTACATTTATGTAAACGGATGAGGTATTCCCTGTTTAGGTTACCCGGGGAGGGCGAGTATTTGACTCAGATGTACGTGGCCTTAACCGCCCGTGACTGTTTCTAAATCATTAGTACAGGTTATGTGATTGATAAATTTTGTTCTGGGCAGTAATTGAAATAATGTTAAATAGTAGCATGATCTTCCTAAGAAACGCCTGTCACGTTTGCGTTTTGGAAATCTGATTGTTTATACGCCAAGAGTTAAACAGACATATGTAGATGGAGTGACTATTAGAGTAGCTCATTTATTTTGAAACTTCGACTTCAGTATTTTTTGGGGTAGCATATGCTTATTTATTTCAATTGACCTTGCTATTTAAGGTGGATCAATTTCACATTGCTGGATATACTACAAAAACAACTTAAACATGCTAAATAGTCCATAATTATTTGGTGATTATGTTTAATTGCATTACTAAAGTTATACATACTGTCAGTTCATAGGTCAGTTGTAGTCTAACACTGTTTTTTCTTTCTTGTATGCAAGTCCGTTTACATGGACAATCCGGTGAAGAAAAAGCAGAGGACTGATGATGCCCAGTTCAACAAAGACTCTGTACCTACATATGATCGTGATTTTGAATTTGCCTTAGTGTCAGGTGATGGACTGGATGACAATGAAAGGTAACCTTACTAATGGTTTACTGAATGATCAATTTGCTTTTGCTTAGATTTGTTTTTTTGCAATATTTAATACTTTGTGACAGTGTTTTGGATATTTTGAATGCTTCTCGTTGCTTTAACTGTGATGCTTATGATCATGCACTTAAGGAGTGTCCAAAGCCTTTTAATAAAGTAAACGTCAACAACGCCCGCAAAATGTTTCAACAGAAAAATAAACGACCCGCTGGTCCTCGTGTTCTAACACGATATTACCAAAATACCCCTGGTGGAAAGTTTGATGGACTAAAACCAGGTAGTCTTGATCCTGAGACACGTAAACTATTAGGCATTGGGGTAAGAGACATTATTCATTCCCACTTTATGCATTGCATATTGTTCTTTTCTGAGGTTGTATATGTGTTAATTTGTGGTTGATTTTGAAAAAAACAGGAATTTGACCCACCTCCATGGCTTAACAAAATGCGGGAATTAGGATACCCTCCTGGATATCTTGGTAGTGTTCTGTTTCTTTTTACTTCACATTAAGAGGAAGCATTTCAATAGCTTTTATTTTTATTAATGTATTTATAAAAAAAATCATCAGATTTGGAAGAGCAAGACCAGCCTTCGGGAATTATTATACACGGTAAGGGAGATACTACAGAAGAAGATGAACAATGTGTCGACACCATTTCAACAAATTCAAAGCGGAAAATGAGTGTGGATTTTCCTGGAATAAATGCACCTATACATGTGAAAGCGAATAAAAACATCTGGGCTACTCCTTGCTTAAATGCACCGATACCTGTGAAAGCAAACCAAAACAGCTGGGCTACTCCTAGTTTAAAACCTACAGTTTTCAACTCTTACAGCTCTAATAAGCCGATAAACCACGTTATAGAAACTTCTTCTGACTTAGGTTTCAGAAGTCATTCTCACTACCCAAATTGGCGGCCAGACTGTAGACGAGAGAGTAATCCTTTTATTCTTGATCATGCACGTAATTACCAAAATAATGCACCAAGAATTCCTCTTATGTCAAATTATGCGAACCAGTACTTAAATCGCAATAATCAACCTAGTCCCCACTACTCATCTTATGCATATCAAAACTCATGGTCATCATATCATCGTTGATTAGTCAAGCCGGGGTTCATAACCTGACAGTTGCATGGTTAGGCCTTTCTAGCTAAACATGTAGCTTAGAACTCGTTTATAGGTTGCAAGAACTTGACTAGGAGTGGGCAATACTACAATAGTAACATTTGCTGCTTGTAGATGTATGTTGAGCTTCTTAGTCGTGTGACAAATCTGTGTTTATGTGATAATTATAAAGGGCTTACTAATTTCTAGGTTTGAGGCCCGATATTTTGTCAGAGTTTGACTCTTAAGTCGTGTAGCAAAAAATAATTCTGCGGGTGGGACTGTTTCTTTCTTTTTAGTATCAATGCTTGTTTCTTAGGGATGAAGTGTAGTACCTTGCTCTCATGGTCATGTTGCAGGTGAAGGTATGCATTTTTTTCTTCCTGTTTAGTACTTCTGTAATAAAAAATGGGGTTTGAATGACACTCCTACAGGCAGAAATGCACTATTTTCTGGCCAAAGTTTTGTGATTTTACAATTATTGATCTGTTGTCTATATTGCTATTGTTTATGCAAATCTTTTGGTGTTTTTTTCTTTTGGTGAAAATTAGAATGTTCTCATTTAAGCGCTCATCTATAGTGTTCCTGATTCTAGCTTATTTGAAGTTTTCATATATAATTGGCGTTCAAACAAGTGTAACATACATTTAGAAAATATAGCCCCATTGCTTTAAAAGTTCTCTGGTACAATTCTTCTGATTCTTTCATATCTTCTCAATCATGTATCATTTTGGTTTTTTTAGATTTCTTTTTATTTAACATGATTTTTGTAAACAGTAAACCTATGAAATTCATATGATAATTTAAGATGATGTACTATGCTCAGCTCATCTATTAATCATTCAAAGCTTAACAATAAAGTAATACCATTGTAATCTTATAACGCCGTATACATTAAGTAATCTTGGAATTACAGTATGCTATACAACCTTCAGTCCATTACAAGGCCACGGACATTTTATTTAAAACCACAGATTTACTATATATTGCCTCAAGGATCCGAACATGTCTTACTGCGTCAATATAAATATCTTTTATACATGCAACCATGAAATGTTCATGTATGCATGTATATATTCTTCACATGCACTAATTGTGTTGCTTAGAAGGACCAGAAGGAGGGAAAGGGCTGCCCTTAGGCAGCATACCCAAAAACAACTCAGGTGTCTTGGAAGCCGATTCACCCATTGATCCCTTGTTACGCTTGAGTGGTAATGTCGTTTCCCCACGACTAGTTGAAACACTAGGGTTCACAAGAAGGGTCATCAGGAAGAGAACCACAATGAGCTTCTTCCATGATGAAAATGTAGCCGTGAAATAAGAAAAGAAAGCCATTAGTGTGAGATGCTAAGTTTTTACTTTAACGCTTTGTAAGATCTTGAAGTGAATGTATTTTGTATATTCCGGCCCTACATACATATTTATATATAGATACAGGTGCAATGTTATACACAGAAGACTATGTATCAAGAGGATGAAGAGAAGGGTACGAAACGATTATTAGGAAGTGGTAAGGAAGACGTCAATGTTATGCTGCAATGAAAGAATGAAAGAAAAGGTGGCAAGTAATGTTTTATGATTGAATTTTCTTATCATAAGTTATCAGTAAATTACACGAAATGTCACTCTTATATCTAGGAATTTATGGATTCCATCTGTTACTTTGTTTAGTACATGGACAGTATTTTTTAACTCGGAAAGTTTGTACATGGATGATCCCAATTTCCGAATTAGGGACTATCTAGGTAATAAACATCCGAGAAGCTCTCGAAAGGGACATCCGCGTCAAATTTTCAAGATAAACACTATCCATGTAATAAAAACAAAGTCGAGAGACAAAATCCGTATACTTTTTGAGATTTAAGGTAATTTACTCTTAACTACTATACTATAAAAAGTTTAGTAAATATGAAATTACCTATATATGTTTACAATTTTACCAACAGAGTTACAAATACCCAATAAGTTCGTATTGTGATGAATTGGAAAACCAAATGTCGTATCCGTCTTATTAAATAATGCTTGTATTCTTAGAATTAGTATCTCAAGTGTTAGTGGTGATAACAAGTAGCAATTTGCACGAAAGTTAATTAGCACCATTAATTGTGACTCTACCTTATCTTGAAATTGAAACTGCATTTTACTCGTTTTGAAGTAAAATTGGTTTTAAACTCGAGGCAAAGTAGAATTGCTGCTTCTACAATTTGTTCCGTCTTAATGTCGTACAAGTTTTGGCCTTATATTCTTTTTTCACAACATATTTTAAAAATAAAATATTTTGCTATATAAAAATTTTACATTTTTGTCGTAGAGTTTAGGAGATTAATTGGCTGATTTGAATTATATTTTATGTATAACATGCCCTAGTGACTTCAAAATATGTCAAAATGGGATGAAAGCTATAGGTTACTAAAAAAAAAAATAAATAAATAAATAAAAAAAATAATAAATAAAAAAAAAAATTAAAAAAAAAAAAAAAAAAAAAAAAAAAAAAAATAAAAAAAAAAAAAAAAAAAAAAAATAATAATAATAATAATAATAATAATAATAATAACAACTTTTACTTTAATTGCATTTTGTTTATATAAAAAATTATATTTTAGTTGTAATATGAATTTTTATTTTTTAAAATTTTTGTATGTAAAACATTAATTATTTGTAATATTCAAGGAAAAGTGTTTTTTTAAGTCCGTTCAGCATTTTTTTTTTTTTTTTTTTTCCAATGAAAAAGTCAAAAAAACTACTTACTCGAACTCATTTTTACCCATACATTAATTCAAATGAGCAGCCCCATCCACTCACAATAATTTGTCTATTAAAGCTGCTTTTTTAAACAAAAAGGGCATTTATTTTGATAAACTCTTTCACATGTGTAAATGTTCCAAAAAGCAACACAAGCATTAACATGTCGACGTAGTCTCTTATTACATTAAACTCTACGGCTCTACCACCCATTAATTTTCTGCTAATAACGACCTTCGACATTAAAATTTTGTTACTTTACACATTGGTCCAATTGAATTTACATATGCATAATTTGCTCTATGATATAAGAACCTTGATAGGGGGACCTAATACATGGGCCTAATCATGGACCTAATGCTTAAAATACTTGTACAGTGCATGCACTGTACAAGTATTTTAAGCATTAGGTCCATGATTAGGCCTATGTATTAGGTCTATTAATCAAATTCCATGATATAATCATTCAATATGGTAAATGTTGAGACAAAACACCATTGCATGCAAGTGTTGCAACTTACAACGGCAACATGTGAATCTAAGAATCAATGGAAATGCACAAGAATATCGGGGAGGGAGTATTGTAACCGGTTCATATTTACTTGACGCGAATACTTCGACCTCAAAGTATCCCCACCCATGATGTTGTTTTTATGGATTATAAACCGCAAATTTGTTCAATTCGTATAGAAAGATCACACATTGCATGTAACGGTGATGTAAATGACCCTGCAAGCATTACCAGGTAATTAGGCTTGTACTATTTGATGAATAATACCGGAACTAATATTTTAATTGAAAAGAGGGTTAATGTTACATTAAGAAACTAATTATCGTTCAGGTAATCATTACATGAAGAAATTAAGGACGGTAACTATTACAAAGATGTACCAAAACCCAGGTGATTCATATCTTGAAAATCCAAATGAAGTCGTGAAATGGGAATCAAGATTATGATTCCCATTAACCAACTTAGAACCCGAATCATGGAGAGTGACCTTACTTATGGTGACTTCTTCGTGACAAGCTTTTACCCCGAACGGACCAAAGCTTGTAGGAATCAAATCAAGTGGGAAACACAAGTTCAAGTTATTCCAAGCCCCAAATCGCCTACCCATCTTACCAAAAAATCCTTGCGTGAATTTGAGCTCCCCATTGAGGTTGTTTCCATAAACATATAATGAACTTAGATTAGGTAATTCGGCCAACTTTGGTGTAAGGCTACCCGACAAGTTATTATTACTAAGTCCCAAAAATCTCAGCTTTTTCATTTCAGAAATGGACTCAGGAACACCACCTGTCAATCCCATGCTCGAAAGATCCAAAACCACGAGCTCGTGAAGATTTTGCCACTGGATGTTCATTAGATCGCCTCCTATAGAGTTTCTTGACAAAACCAACTCTTGCAAAGAACTCATTTCTTGCACTGACTTAGTCAACCCACCTGAAAACTTGTTGTTGCTAAGGTCCATAAGTGTTAGATTCTTCAAATTGCTAATTTCACTTGGGATTTGACCTTCTAATTGGTTTTGACTCAAGTCAAGCTTCAACAGAGAAGTCAACCCCCCTAAAGTCAATGGTAAAGTCCCAGACAATGAGTTTCTACTCAAATCCATGATAAGCAACTCACTCAAATAACCATAACTATCCGCGATTTCACCTGTGAACCGATTACCAGATGAGACTAATCGCCTCAAATAAGTCAAGTTACCAATGTTATCAGGCAAACCACCAGATAATCCGTTTTCAACTAGTACCAAAGATTGAAGCTTTTTGAGCTGACCAAAAGAAACTGGGATGTTCCCAGTGAGACCAGGATTTGACCTAAACTCAAGAGACTCTAGACTACCCGAAAACGCACCCCAATTTTCTGAACTAATGGTGGTTGACGGTGTAACGAAACAGTTGTAGAATGCAAGTGATTTAAGGTGTTTGAGTTGAAACAAATGTCGTGTAAATTTGGCATTCGGAGCACATGAAAGAGAGTTATCATGTATGGAACCAATGTTTAAGACTGTCACATACCAAAATCCATCAAAAAGATCACAAGAAACACCCTGCAAAACAAAACAACAAATTTTGAACATTCATAATGAAGTTGAATAAGATTTTCTAGCACAAAACTGTCACATCATATACTTATACAAAACAAGTTTCTATTACATGTATTGTGACAAATCATGCAATTTTTGGTGCATGACATACACATTGTATAAAATGATATATTTTTTAAGAAATACTTCAAATATTAAAAAACTTCAAATATTTGTGACCAACAGTAATAAAAATCAAACATTTCCAAAATTGTTTTTTCTTTTTAACTTAACTTAGCATGGTGTTTTGTTATAATTTCTACCCACTATTACAAACTCTACCCAACTTTCTTTTAGCTTTTGGCAATTATTTTGTCATAATTTCTTTAAATAATTGGTTTCTAAAAAATTTTGCAAAAACTCAAACATGGTGTATACCTGAATAGGAGTCCAACCACAAGGATCCGGATAAAGATCCGACCCATTCCACTCTTGACCCACAAAACCTTGTATAGCAGAATACAATGCTATTTGCTCTGTTTCCACCATTGGAGCACCTCCTTCAACACCTTCATACTCATCATTTTCATTTTCACCATAAACACACACTAGAACCAAACTCACCATCACTATTAACCCCAAAACACTCCTTTTAACTAACCCCATTATCAAAACACAAA
The DNA here is from genome assembly GCA_014162995.1 of Artemisia annua. Taxonomy (NCBI): domain Eukaryota; kingdom Viridiplantae; phylum Streptophyta; class Magnoliopsida; order Asterales; family Asteraceae; genus Artemisia; species Artemisia annua. The sequence continues at coordinate 76,013 of LBNU01034853.1, forward strand.
CTTTATCTTCACCCAAAAATCACAAAAAACAGAGTAAAAACAGAGCAACTAAAATAAACACCTTTTAGTCTAAATTTCTTGTTGAAATCTATAAATAACACCAAAATGAATATAAAATCACAATTTCACAACTGGGTTTGGTAAAATTGGTGTAAAATTGATGAAACAGGGTAAAAAGTTTTTTTTAAAAAAAACAGAGCATATAAAATGATGAAATTATGAAAATTACTTAAAGGGTTTTGTTTAGAATTGGACAAATAGTAAAACCCAGAAAGATTTTGTGAATATATGAAGTGAGTAATAAATAAAATGATGAACACGTAAAGAAGGGTTTAAAAAGTGTCAGTTCTGTTGTTTTTTTTCATAATGTTCTTGATATAATAGATAAAAAGGAAAATTTGAAGACAGGAAAGTACATAGTACAAGATCTAACAGCTAAAGGTCTAATTATTCACTCTTTTCTATGTTATTTTTGGCAATAAATGTTCTTGATTATGGTTTTGTGATTTTACTAGAGATGAAGTTGGTGAAAATAGAATAATGTATAAGTTTTATTGCAAAATCTACAAGATGTGGATGTGGTTTTGGTGTTTGGGAAGTGGTTTGTGGTGTGGAAAAATGGGTGCAATGCTGGCTAAGTGGTGGTTCCCTTGTAACCATAGAGATTGATGGTTTGTTATCATTGATTAGTACAATAAATAAACATTTAAGTGTTCTGTAAATGTAAACAGTAATGTAAACTTATAATTTGTACTATTTTGGTATGATTTATTGATTGGGAAAAATAATTTGCATTCATTTTTTATTCTAAGATAAATGAAGAAACCTTGAAAATAAACTTTCTAAATATTCACATCTTATGTGGTTTCAAGAAAGTGTAGAAATGGGAGGTTATGTAGCTATGGATGTAACAAAAAGAGTGATTAAGTGATTAAAAAAAAAAAAAAAAAAAATTCACTAGAAAAATCTAAAACGTCACCAAAGTACTTGTGTCCCAATGGTACCTCATGTTGTGTGAGAAGCTCCCCAACCCAACCAAATGGTTGTGGGTTCAGTCCTGCTTAGGACGTGTGAGATAAATAGTTGCCGGAATATTAAAAAATAAATAAAAAAGTTCAAGGGCTTGTGTAAACAATCATCACGGTAATTTTACCATAACGGTAGACTTTACCCGATTTGCTTATGTGGCATTGACTCGGCGAGCTCAATACCAAACCTCAGGATTAGTAAGCTAAAATGTTGTAAATCATGGCAAAAAAAAAGAGAGGGAAAAAAAATAAAAAATAAAAATAATAATTCAAGATGTGAGTGAGTTACTTGTTGTTAACTTGTTACTCTCTCCGTCTCATATTAAGTGTCCATAATGGAATCTTTGGATGTCCCAAATTAAGTGTCCATATGTACCTTTCAACCAATAAGATGAGAGTTTAGTGGGTAAAAATAATATTTGATTGGTAGAGAGTGTAGTTAGTGGACACTTAATATGAGACGGAGGTAGTATCATAAAGGTACGGAGTATTTATTAACCATAATCATTTTTATTAGACGTGTACTTGATATTATCAACGAATTAGTAGTAACACAAGCCAAAGTCAATAATCAAACACCTCTCTTAAAAACCTAGCTAGGAAGATCTAGGCTATGAGATTAAAATATTTCTAAGAGATATTGTGAATCCATGAATAGCAAAAAGAATATGAAGAATTAAGAAGTTACAGAAAGTGTTTGAGCAGAAGTAAACATATCAAACATGAATATGCAGGGGGGTGCCTCTGTTGTCTGTGTTTTTTAGGGTGTGTGCATGAAGAAGCATGCAGGATAATACAAGGTTTTGTGCCTCCTTTGAGCTGAAGGATAATCAAAAGCTTTTTCTGAAGTTGATAAGATTGGTCAAAAATATTCAACTACGTGCATTTATATTCGATTTATCTTTCTAACATGATGTGCTACAAATGGGGCCTGCTTAACTTTTTGTTCCATGTCCAATTGTTTGATTCAATTTTATTCATGAGTAATTATTTGAAATACACGTTTAAGAGCTTAATATGTAATGATAGTAATGACTACTACGAAGTAATAAACAAATACGGAGTATGTGATTTTTTTAACAAACAATAAACTTATTGAAATTTCAAACTCGATATAAATATATGCTTAAGTAGCATTGTACATTTGTACATGAACAGAATAAAGATTAGACGTTATTTGTTTTGGCTTATGTTGGTAAATAAACGGTTAATATAACTAGTTGACGAAAAAGACAATATATACGTTTCAAGACCCACTTTTAGTGACGCAACGACGCATGTCTTCACTAAAAGTCACAAAACGACAAAAGTTCAACTTTTGACTTTGACTTTCAACAAAGATTTTGGATGTAAGTTTGACCGTAGGACTCACACTTTTAGCGACGGCATGTATCGTCACTAAAAGTATATATTAAATAAATATAAATATCATGAGATTAAATAATTCTTTCTTCATATTTCTTAATTGGTTTTCCCTCTAAAACCAATTTATCCCGCCAAGACCTTTAGAAATAACACATGTCGGCGCTAAAGGTTCATGTCAATAATTAATATTTATTTACAGATTAAATAATTTATTTTTAATTAAAAAATTAATTAAAAATGACTACATAATGATTTTTTAATGTGGATATACCTTTAGCGACAATGCGTGTTGTCACTAAAAGCCTATCTCATATTAAAATTTAAATATAATTCTTAAATTTTTAAAAAATATATAAAATTAGTGTATTGACAAAATTAATAATTTAATAAATTATAAAATTTACTTTGTAGTACAAATGTGTTTAAGTTGTATAGGTAGCTAATTAAGAAGACAGTAGTAGATCATGTATCGTTGATACTTTCGTATTCGGACTTGCATAATTCAAAAGACGTTCTTTCGTATAAGCGGCTATCAATATTGATGGATCTAAACACACACCTTGTGTTAGAGATACTTTGAGTAATGTTGTTAAGCACGCGGAATTTACTTAGCAACACTTAGAAGATTGTTTATGTGATGTATTGTGAATGAGAACAATAGTATGTAACACAAAGCTTCAATATTATTAATGATAATAATACGAGTGATCTTAGCTATCACTAGGGTTACACCTTGAAGCTCTCTAGAGTAATTCGTTCCATAGAGAATGACCTAGGATCTCCTTTTATAGACCAAGGAGTCCTTTACAAGATAAGTATTAAGCTATCTAAATAGAATATACACAAGATCTATTCTATACTTATCTAATAATGAATAAACATGCAGTTTATCGTATTATAATAATGCTAAGTGGATAGATCGTAGGCTATTTTATTACTCCTCACAGTTTTAATTTCGTGACTAATCTTGAAAGTTTTACACACTGCCAGTGCATTCTTCGAAGAAAGTGTTCTTTCACAAGCTGCAGCCATTTTATCAGATAAGAATATGGAAAAGACCAGTATTCTTTTAATTTCCCAAAACAATAACCTTCCTTCTATCTGATATACTAATGAAAATTTCCTCTTGTCAAATCAAAATAAGTTTAAATTTTAACTTTGTTCATATTCTGCATTATAAGTTTATCTAGTAAGATACTTGGGGGGGAAATAATTCTTTCCCAATAACCCTCATATCACTTCCTTATACACCCTTCTAATTCTCTTCAACCCTGCTCTCCTTTTGAAACACTAGAAGCCCCTGAGTCTTTTTTTTGAATTATTTATAAGTAACGTTCCAATGACAGTTGCAATGTTTTGACGAATATTAATTTGAGAGAAGTGTTATTCTTTAGTGAATAGTCTAAATTAAGTTTTGTTGAACGAAAATCATTGCAGACAGTGACATCACTTCGGATTATAACATATGCATAATTGTTATGGTTTTCTGACTTCATCTATTTTGTTATGTCATTGGGTGGATGCGTTTTTTTCACGTCTCTTAACATCTAATTAATATTTAAATATAAGTTGTGGCTTAATAGAATGTATCTTAAGAGTTTGACAATTTGGAGTTTTTTTTGGTGATTATCCAGTTTCATTGTAGATGACGATTGGTGTGTATGGAATAAGGTACTTTAATAATGAGTTAGTTTGCAAATAGTCAAAATATTGACTTGTTGCTTAAAAACAAGTTTTTCACAAGGTTAGGAATATCTTTAAACATCAATGTAACGTTTTTTTTTCCCTTCCACAAAACGCCGCCCTCTGTGCCAGCTTAAAATATTTTAATGTCGATTAACTAAGTGATCTGTGGTTTAACTCCCATGACTTATAGGTTTAGTAATGGGGTTTCATGTTTTTTTTGGGGG
>LBNU01034853.1:81597-96740 GCA_014162995.1 Artemisia annua
AAAATGAAGCAACAAGAATAAGCTAGGAAAGATTATTAAGACATGAAATAAAAAGCTTGCATAAAAAGAAATCTTACACTAAGACTCAAAATAAATTAACTAGACACAAAATAATACTATATTAGACTAGACAACCATTCTAATGAGCTAGGGGGTGGTATTTAAGGGAGCAAGGGAGCTTCCCTTGTTTACATTGTGTGCACTTAGCCCCCTAGTCTTTTACATTTCATGAAAACTAAATGTAAACTTCTATTACAAAGCTACTAAACTTTCTAAAAATGTAACTTAAGTCCTTGTAACTTGAGGTGATGTGTTGACGAGCTTTCCAAAAGTCTTCATAAGCTTAAAAGTGATCACTTGCTCGGATTAATAAAGTTTAACTTCATAATCATCTTTGAACTTCGATTAAGCGTCTCTTTCATTTTCTTGACCTTTGAGAAATAATTTGTCTTCACGGGCTTTTCTTAAGTATATTTCATCTTTTGCTTGACTTTAGAACTCTTTTCCACATCCCGTGCTCGTTTTAGGCTTTTAGGTTGCTTTTCATGTTGTTTTTGCAATATCCTTACCTGCACAGTCATAAACACAAAAACACGATATCTTTGGCTTTTAACGTTAGTTTTTGGTCTAATAGAGCCTGAAAATGGTGAATAAACGGTATGTGAATAAGCACATACCAAAATCCCCTAGACTAAGGTATTGCGTGTCCTCATGCAATGTAATCACATCACGCCTTAAAGATAAATAATTTCACACCCTTCTTTACTAACTTTGAAAAGTAGCAAAACGTTCAAGAGAAATACGAAATCATTTATTCCCTAAAACGCCCCGGTTTTCCATTTTTGACTATGTACATCATATATTACACTACTTCAGCTTATGACGGTGTGCTTGACTTTCATTATCTTTCAATAACGATTAAGGGTCATAGAGTAAGAACACGATTCATAGAAAAGTGACCGATTGGATAAAATTCATCGTCCCTGATTTTTCACAAGCCCCCAAACTAAGCGTAAAAACGGATCATTGTTTAATTACAAGTTAGATGCCAACGCTGCCCATGGAAGTTACTCGTGTACCGCTTGCTCCCATTTTCCTATTTTTGTATCATTTGGTGTAAGACTACCCGAGAAGTTATTATTACTAAGTCCCCCGATTCAGTAATTTACTTGATTTAACTACTACGAGTAAGTACTTTTGTGGATTACGATAACAAAAAATTTACATTTTTCTTTTTGGAAAATGTAGAAGAAATGGATTGGAACAAGGATGGTAAGGTGATATATTCATCAGTTTTGAAGAACTCGCATCTTTGTGGCAATTTGGGAAAGTTCTGTTATGTATTTATATATTTTCCATCTGATCATTTTCAGTGACTATGTGTGAATCAAGTAAATGAGTTTAATTGGGTTTGAGTGGGTTGTTGAGGTTTAAATGACGTCATATGTGGGCTCCATAAGCGTAGCAGGTAATATTACCTAACATTGAAGGTTTCACAAAGTTAGGTAAACAAACTTTCAACTTTATTCAATGTTAGGTAATTTGAGCAATTTTTTCAACCGTTGACCTGCTAAACCGGTTACCACTATACCACATCATTTTTTATTATATTTTTAAAGTAAATTACTAAAATACCCTCATCTTCAACCTCCTTCATCTTATCACCATTATTTGACAAACCATTCTTTTTCCTCCACCCACACCCACACCCACGACCACCAACTGCAACAACCACCATCTATAGCTTATAGCTTATTTACTTAATTTGGATGTTTTGTTATCGGTACAAAATGGAAACCAAAGGGGTGTTTGACTTCAAAATATGTCAAAATGGGATGAAAGCTATAGGTTCAAAAAAAAAAAAAAAAAAAAAAAAAAAACATACTTTTACTTTAATTGCATTTTGTTTATATAAAAAATTTTATTTTAGTTGTAATATACTAACATGAATTTTTATTTTTAAAATTTTTGTATGTAAAACATTAATTATTTGTAATACTCAAGGAAAAGTGTTTTTTTAAGTCCTTTCAGCAATTATGAAAAACTACTTGCTCGAACTCATTTTTACCCGTACATTAATTCAAATGAGCAGCCCATCCACTGACAATAATTGTCTATTAAAATTGCTCTTTTTAAACAATAAGTGCATTTATTTTGATAAACTCTTTCACAAATGTAAATGGTCCAGAAAGCAACACAAGCATTAACATGTCGACGTAGTCTCTTATTACATTAAACTCTACGGCTCTACCACCCATTAATTTTCTGCTAATAACGACTTTCGACATTAAAATTTTGTTACTTTACAGTTTACACATTGGTCCACTTGAATATACATATGCATAATTTGCTCTATGATATAATTATTCAATATAGTAAGGTTGCGTTTGGTATGCTGCCATGAATGATAATGGGTATGAGTTTGATAGTAGTTGTGGGTCCCTCACCTATGAAAGAACCTAGCTCTCTAGGGTGCGTTTGGTATGCTGCGATGAATCACAATGGGTATGAGTTTGATAGTAGTGGTGGGCCCCTCGCCTATGATAGATCAATTCCTTACTCTTTTGTGGTATATGAAATATAGAATAAATCTATCATTCATTTCCATAATAGTGGGCCCCTCATCTTAAACAAACATCATGTATCACTTTCATAGTTATAGTTTTATTCCCATAGTCAGATACCAAACGCACCCTTAATGTATATGGAGTATGGATTATATTTATCATTCATTACCATAGTGGTGGGCCTCCTCATCTTAAACAAACACCTTTAATCACTTTCATAGTAATATTCTCATTCCCATAGTGGGATACCAAACGCACCCTAAATGTTGAGCATATCTAGTGAGCCAAAACACCATTGCATGTAAGTGTTACAACAGCTATTTTCTCAAGTGCACAAGAATATCGAGGAGTATTGTAACCGGTTCATATTTATTTGACGCGAATACTTCAACCTCAAAGTATCACCACCCATGATGTTGTTTTTATGGATTATAAACCGCAAATTTGTTCAATTCGTATAGGAAGATCACACATTGCATGTAACGGTTTGATGGTGAAAAGTAATACTGATGTAAATGACCCTGCAAGCATTACCAGGTACTGTAATTAAGCTTGTACTATTTGATGAATAGCTCATTGTATCTCTATGCATCTTATGACAAAAAGTGGGTTAAAGTTACATTAAGAAACTAACGCTTCTAACTATCGTTCAGGTTATCATTACATGAAGAAATTAAGGACGGTAACTATTACAAAGATGTACCAAAACCCATGTGATTCATATCTTGACGAACCAAATGAAGTTGTGAAATGGGAATCAAGATTATGATTCCCATTAACCAACTTAGAACCTGAATCACGGAGAGTGATCTTAGTTAAGGTGGCTTCTTCGTGACAAGCTTTTACCCCGAACGGACCAAAGCTTGTAGGAATCAAATCAAGTGGGAAACACAAGTTCAAGTTATTCCAAGCCCCGAATCGCCTACCCATCTTACCATAAAACCCTTGTGTGAATTTGAGCTCCCCATTGAGGTTGTTTCCATAAACATATAATGAACTTAGATTAGGTAATTCGGCCAACTTTGGTGTAAGACTACCCGAGAAGTTATTATTACTAAGTCCCAAAAATCTCAGCTTTTTCATTTCAGAAATGGACTCAGGAACACCACCTGTCAGTCCCATGCTCGAAAGATCCAAAACCACGAGCTCGTGAAGATTTTGCCACTGGATGTTCATTAGATCGCCTCCTATAGGGTTTCTTGACAAAACCAACTCTTTCAAAGAACTCATTTCTTGAACCGACTTAGTCAACCCACCCGAAAACTTGTTGTTACTAAGGTCCATAAGTGTTAGATTCTTCAAATTGCTAATCTCACTTGGGATTTGACCTTCTAATTGGTTTTGACTCAAGTCAAGCTTTAACAGAGAAGTCAACCCCCCAAAAGTCAACGGTAAAGTCCCAGACAATGAGTTTCTACTCAAATCCATGATAAGCAACTCACTCAAATAACCATAACTATCCGCGATTTCACCTGTGAACCGATTACCAGATGAGACTAATCGCCTCAAATGAGTCAAGTTACCAATGTTATCAGGCAAACCACCAGATAATCCGTTTTCGACTAGTACCAAAGATTGAAGCTTTTTGAGTTGACCAAAAGAAACTGGGATGTTCCCAGTGAGACCAGGATTTGACCTAAACTCGAGAGACTCTAGACTACCCGAAAACGCACCCCAATTTTCTGAACTAATAGTGGTTGATGGTGTAACGAAACAGTTGTAGAATGCAAGTGATTTAAGGTGTTTGAGTTGAAACAAATGTGGTGTAAATTTGACATTCGGAGCACACGAAAGAGAGTTATCATGTATGGAACCAATGTTTAAGACTGTCACATACCAAAATCCATCAAAAAGATCACAAGAAACACCCTGCAAAACAAAACAACAAACTTTGAACATTCATAATGAAGTTAAATAAGATTTTCTAGCACAAAACTGTCACATCATATACTTATACAAAACAAGTTTCTATTACATGCATTGTGACAAATCATGCAACTTTTGGTGCATGACATACAAATTGTTATAAAATGATATATTTTTTGTTAAGAAAAAATTTCAAATACTTGTGACCAACAGTAATAAAAGTCAAACATTTCCAAGATTGTTTCTTCTTTATAACATCACTTAGCATGGTGATTTGCTATAATTTCTACCTATTATTACAAAATCTACCCAACTTTTTTAGCTTTTGGAAATTATTTTGTTAAAATTTCTTTAAATAATTGGTTTCTAAAAAAATTGCAAAAACTCAAACATGGTGTTTAATTACCTGAATAGGAGTCCAACCACAAGGATCCGGATAAAGATCCGACCCATTCCACTCTTGACCCACAAAACCTTGTATAGCAGAATACAATGCTATTTGCTCTGTTTCCACCATTGGAGCACCTCCTTCAACACCTTCATACTCATCATTTTCACCATAAACACACACTAGAACCAAACTCACCATCACTATTAACCCCAAAACACTCCTTTTAAATAACCCCATTATCAAAACACCAACTTTATCTTCACCCAAAAATCACAAAAAACAGAGTAAAAACAGAGCAACTAAAATAAACAGTTTTTAGTCCAAATTTCTTGTTGAAATCTATAAATAACACTAAAATGAATATAAAATCACAATTTCACAACTGGGTTTTGGTTAAATTGGTGTAAAATTGATGAAACAGGGTAAAAAGTTTAAAAAAAACAGAGCATATAAAATGATGAAATTATGAAAATTACTTAAAGGGTTTTGTTTAGAATTGGACAAATAGTAAAACCCAGAAAGATTATGTGAATATATGAAGTGAGTAATAAATAAAATGATGAACACGTAAAGAAGGGTTTAAAAAGTGTCAGTTCTGTTGTTTTTTTAATAATGTTCTTGATATAATAGATAAAAAGGAAATTTGAAGACAGGAAAGTACATAGTACAAGATCTAACAGCTAAAGGTCTAATTATTCACTCTTTTCTATGTTATTTTTGGCAATAAATGTTCTTGATTATGGTTTTGTGGTTTTACTAGAGATGGAGTTGCTGAAAGTAGAATAGTGTATAAGTTTTATTGAAAAATCTACAAGATGTGGATGTGGTTTTGGTGTGTAGGAAGTGGTTTGTGGTGTGGAAAAATGGGTGCAATGCTGGCTAAGTGGTGGTTCCCTTGTAACCATAGAGATTGATGGTTTGTTATCATTGATTAGTACAATAAATAAACATTTAAAAGTGTTCTGTAAATGTAAACAGTAATGTAAACTTAGGGCCCGTTTGGTATGGGGTATTTTATGGGTTTGGACTCAAAGTAGGGTCAAAACCTTTGTTTGGTAAGAATTGTGAGGATTAAAAATAGGGATCAAACCCTCCAACTCTACCATACAAAAAAGTCACCCCACCACCCTACTTTTCTACAACTTTCATTTTTTGTGGGCCCATCTCATTCATTTCTCTATCTCTCTCTTCATTTCTTTTTTTTATTATTATAAAATTGTATTTTTTCTTAAATTTTTCTCTCTCTTCATTTAATTTATATTTATATTAAATGCAAATCAAAATCTAAATCCAAATCAAAATCCAAATCATAATCCTAATCCTAATCATAATCCTAAACCCATCAACAAACCAAACGGACCCTTATACTTTTGTACTATTTTGGTATGATTTATTGATTGGGAAAAATAATTTGCATTCATTTTTTATTCTAAGATAAATGAAGAAATCTTGAAAACAAACTATCTAAATATTCACATCTTATGTGGTTTTTAAGGAAGTGTAAACAATAAGACTTTACCCGGTTTGAGCTTATGTCGCAGTGACTCGGTGAGCTCAATACCAAACCTCAGGATTAGTAAGCTAAAATGCTGTAAATCATGGCAAAAAAAAAAAAAAAAATAGATGTGAGTGAGTTACTTGTTGTTATCATAAAGGTATTTATTAACCATAATCATTTTTATTTTGTACTTGATATTATCAACGAATTAGTAACACAAGCCAACGTCAATAATCAAACACCTCTCTTAAAAACCTAGCTAGGAAGATCTAGGCTATGAGATTAAAATATTTCTAAGAGATATTGTGAATGCATGAATAGCAAAAAGAATATGAAGAATTAAGAAGTTACAGAAAGTGTTTGAGCAGAAGTAAACATATCAAACACGAATATGCAGGGGGGTGCCACTGTTGTCTGTGTTTTTTAGGTTGTGTGCATGAAGATGCATGCAGGATAATACAAGGTTTTGTGCCTCCTTTGAGCTGAAGGATAATCAAAAGCTTTTTCTGAAGTTGATAAGATTGGTCAAAAATATTCAACTACGTGCATTTATATTATCTTTCTAACATGATGTGCTACAAATGGGGCCTGCTTAACTTTTTGTTCCATGTCAAATTGTTTGATTCAATTTTATTCACGAGTAATTATTTGAATACACGTTTAAGAGCTTAATATGTAATGATAGTAATGACTGCTACGAAGTAATAAATAAGTATGTGATTTTTTAACACACGATAAACTTATTGAAATTTCAAACTCGATATAAATATATGCTTAAGTAGCATTGTACATTTGTACATAACCAGAATAAAGATTAGACTTTATTTGTTTTGGCGTATGTTGGTAAGTAACGGTGAATATAACTAGTTGACGAAAAAGACAATGTATACGTTTCAAGACGGCTCACTTTTTTTTTTTTTTTTTTTTTTTTTTTTTTTTTTCCAAGACGGCTCACTTTTAGTGACGCAACGGCGCATGTCTTCACTAAAAGTCACAAAACGACAAAAGTTCAACTTTTGACTTTGACTTTCAACTAGGGTGACAATCGAGTCGTGTTCGTATTAACCTATTCGGGTTCGCGTGTTGTCGGGTTAGTATAACCTCAACCCAAACACGACCCATTTATTAATCATGTCAAGAAACTCAACCCTAACCCACACCTGCATAACACGTATAACCTATTTTTGACCCGTTTAACCTGTAAATAGGTCAGGTAGTGAATATGGTTAGTTATTTGTTGATTTAACTAGTTTAAATGCAAAAATGATATAAGAATTTTAAATATGATAAAAAAAAATAAATACAAATAACTATACGACAATTTTCTCAGTGATAAGCGTCAATTCCTATGATATATGAAGTATAATCGTAATTTTCGATCGTATTAAGTACATAACACAATACATTTAATTCACATCCAACATAAAAGGCATGTTATATATTTTATTTTTAGAGTCTTATATACTTAAACGGGTTCACGGGTTGATCTGTTTAATATTTACTCAACCCAAACACGACTCATTTATTAAACGGGTTAGACGGGTTGATCTGTTTTTTATCCAAACCTGTTTATCCTCAACCCAAACCTGTTTAACTTCGTGTCGGGTTCGTGTCGTTTATCGTGTCATGTCGAGAATGCCACCCCTACTTTCAACGAAGATTTTGGGTGTAACTTTGACCGTAGGACTCACACTTTTAGCGACGGCATTTATCGTCGCTAAAATTATATATTAAATAAATATAAATATTATGAGATTAAATAATTCTTTTTTCAAATTTCTTAATTGGTTTCCCCTCCTAAAACTAATTTATCCCGCCAAGACCTTTAGAAATAACACATGTCATTGCTAAAGGTTCATATCAATAATTAATATTTATTTACAGGTTAAATAATTTATTTTTATTAAAAAAATTAGTTAAAAATGACTACATAATGATTTTTTAATGTGGATATACCTTTAGCGACAATGCGTGTTGTCGCTAAAAGCCAATCTCATATTAAAATTTAAATATAATTCTTAAAATTTTAAAAAATATATAAAATTAGTGTATTGACAAAATTAATAATTTAATAAATTATAAAATTTACTTTGTAGTACAAATGTGTTTAAGTTGTATTGGTAGCTAATTAAAAAGACAGTAGTAGATCATGTATCGTCCATACTTTCGTATTCGGACTTGCGTGATTCAAAAGACGTTCTTTCGTATAAGCGACTATCAATATAATAGAATGAAATGTGATGATTCCACTCGATTGAATATGAAGACACTTAGTTGGTTCAGACATCTCGATCATCACTTTAATATTCTCGGATGTGGGAACATTTGCTTTTGAATATCAATACTCGTCATATTTGACTTGGTCATTTAAAGATGTTGTTTCATATAAGCGCTATAAAAAATAATATAATGAAATGCAATAATGTAACTAGATTGAATATGAAGACACTTGAATTGTTCACATATATTGATCATCACGCAAAAATTCTCGGATGTGGTAACAAGTGTGACATATTCATTGGCGATGAACTTTTTCTAATGGAACAATTTCAAATATTTTCTTGTCCTATATTCGTATGGTAACCTCAACCAATTCTGAAATGTTTAACTGGCACCAAACTTATGGAATCTATAGAAAACTCAATGTTTGTACATTATCTGGATATGTGCAGAATGCATGTGTTTCGCAACTCAATTGAATATAATATAATGCAATGAAATGCAATAATGCAACTTGATTGAATAGGAAGACATTTGTTTCGCATGACTCGATAACTTGAATAGTTTCAAATGTCATTACAGTTGCTCATTAATACCGATACTTTCATATTTGACTCGCTTAAAATATTATAAATTTAAATTTCTGGATACACGGAATATCCTTCCAAAAATGAAGGAAATCCAGTATATGATACACTATAATCCATAGTCTTCTTCAAATTCTTCGGTACCTGCCAAATTACTTGCCACTATGATTGCTAATGTATCTACTCAGTACCAGCAACAGCTACTACCACAAATTCAGGTTCCATTATTGAGGCAATGATGCAAGTTTGCTTCTTGGAAACCCATCAAGCAAGAATACCCAGCCACTTGTTGAAGAATTATCTTCAGTATTGTTGATCCAACTATAGTATATTATTAATTAATTTACAGTTTTGATCTATATTTTAGTTAAATACAGTAATTTTTTTTTTATTAAATTTTACAAACATAATAACAAAAAATGTCTTATGACATTCACTTTAAGCGATGACATGTATGTCATCGCTAAAGGTGCCTATGAAAATTTCAGTTTCTCTCGCAGCATTTACTTTATCCCGTCAAGACTTTTAGCGATGACATGTGTCGTTACTAAAAGTCGCAAAACGACAAAAACCGATATTCTATAAATTATATTTTAGCGATAACACATGTCGTCATTAAAAGTGCAGCTCAACTATTATATCAGATCTATCTCAATTTTGATAAGTCTTAGACCTACAAACACTTCTTCTCCCTCTTGTTTTCTCCTTCAATATACTCGAAGTTTACCACAAAACAACACCACCACTACCACTTTCACCACCTTCACCACCACTTTTACCACCATCACATAAAAACAACCACCTTCACTAGCACCATTGGGCACCACAGTGACCTTCAGCACCACCACTATCTATTTAGTTTGAAGGTATGTATTTGTTTAATTTGTGTATGGATTTTTTTTTCTTGAATATGTGATTTTATTTATTCCACAACCACTACAGCTGATTGATACGTGTGATCAGGTCTTAAATTTATAAAGGTCTCGTCTGCCTAATGATCAACACATATACTAAGGGGCAGTGTACCCGATTGATGCGGATAATTGTAAACACAAGAAGTTTTACAATCCTTGTAGGCAAAGTACCTAACTGTTGTAGTGTAGTATAGGCAAGACATGGTGGTTAATCGTTCTCTAGGGGAATAGTTTGGGTAGGCTCGAAGTGTATAACGGAATAAGTCTAAGGGTTGAGAGATGATTATTTTTGTACTTTTTATATTTTATATAAAGCAATTTAAAATCTCAGGGTTTGAAGAGTTTGGTTTTATAACTACTAATTAAACTATACTAAACTAAATTACGGAAAAGATAAATTGATAAGAACTCGTATGATAGGTAAATTGTATTTACTTAGAATCTTATTACTACTTAGTTATTTCCTATTGATTAGTTGAATTGTGACTTCCTTGTTTTAATTAGAGCGTTGTATTCTTTAATATCAATCGCTAAGGGTCGTCAATCCCTAACACTGTGAATTTCGTTCTCGTTGGGACTAAACAATGTCAGCAAACGCAATTCACGTATTAAATACAACGAATCAACCAACTATCTCTATGTAGCGGGGTGTTTAGTTGGACATTCAAGCTGGTATACTATGATAAAGCTGATGCAGGATTTCTGACCAGGTTTTAATATTTGTAATTGTCTTGTCTACATAAAGTCTACCTAATGCACTATCGGACAGTGTACCAGATCATGTATGGTATAGCTAAATGGTAAAGCCGAGGTCGTCCTAAGAGCTACGTGTGCGGAAGTTATCTAAGTTTAATGTCACTAATTTAAAAAGGGGGTTTTATGATTAATTAATTAAACTACGGAGATGCAATAAAATAATAAAAACAATTAAATAAGCAAAAGGAAATTTAGATGAGGAGAATAGTGTTAACCTAATTATTACTCTTGTTATATTCATGACAAGTTCTAATTAATGCATCCTATCGTTTCATCTGGGGATTCAAGTCGATAGACTCAGATGGTCAAATCGCCTATCTTATCTTACACCTTGCCCTATTCTTATAACTGTAACATTACAAGAGTTCCTCGGATGGTCGCTTTGCCTACAAGGTGCTAGAGTCGTTAAGTGCCTCTACTAACTTAGAATAGTCTAGCGGGATGCGGCCTTTCGGTAACTTACATCCCCTCTAACTTCTTAACCAAATCTGTCTGGTAGATGGTTGTTCGTTGAAATTTTCACATGAATGGTGATATTTCTATCACCAAAACATACCCTTATCCGCTATGGGTCCTATGGTCAATTCTCCTAGCCTCAATGGAACTACCAAACATCATTACTACCGAAACTATAGTGTCCTAAGACATGCTAAGAAAGTATTCAAATAAAACGATAATAAATGCGAGAAAACTAAATCATGGCAATAACAATTTCATAATGAGGCTAACACCAAAGGTGTTTAGCCATTCATGTTAATAAATGCAAAAAAAATATGTGTTAAACATGATTAATGAAAACATAAATTCGATACAAAAATTATAAATGATTAAACTTATGGTTGAAGCATGAATTCTCCCTTAAAAGATGTCTTGTATGCTTCGTGGAACTTCGTTCTCCCTGCTCCCTAACTTCCTCTGAACTTCTCTGTGGTGAAAAGTGATATCTAAAACTCGGAATTAGGGCTGGTATTTATAGTGCCCGACTTTGCTACGGCGTAGCTCTAGGGTTGACTACGCCGTAGCCTTTGTATTTTGCAACTACGTCGTAGCTTGATCATTGGCTACGAGTGTAGAACTCTTGCTGGCACTTCTACGACATAGTTATATTGGGAACTACGCCGTAACTTCATCAAGGATCACAGATAATTTCTTCACTGTGTAAAATGAGGACCTACGGCGTAGCTTGAATGTTTGTTACGCCCGTAGAAGTCTTCTAGGATAAACTATGCCGTAGTCTAAATGTTGACTACGCCATAGATCTTCGATAAACGTTGACTGGTCTTCATTGAGTGCTACGACGTAGGTGGAGTACACCTCTACGCCGTAGTTAGTGCAGATTTTGCATACTTCAATTATTTTGATAAATAACCTTCCATTTACGCGTCTTTTCGTTCCTATGCTCATCTTTGCCTTGAAAACAGAATATAAACAAATAAGAGTATATATCCTAACAAAATAACACAAAAGATGAGTATAATAGAGGGGAATTAACACCAAAATACGGTACTATTTGATGTTATCAAAAGCTAATTTTCCTACTCCTAACGCGAAAACAACTAATTAAACAAGAGACGACAATCAATAATCAATAACTAGGTTTCATTCAACTCTAAGTAAACACAATTAAATTTAGCCTAGCATGTTAAATAGAAGAGAAGATAAACAAATAATCACACAACACATAGACATATTGTAATAATTAAAGGTTGAATAACTTAACTTCATTAAAACCTGGGAATTATGGGGGCTAAATACCCTACGAAAGCTGTCAAATTCGTTCCTTCAAAGTGGTCTCTAACTCTCTCCAAGATGTTCCATTCAATGAGAATAATACGAAAAATATATATAGATTTACACTTGTGACGGCGTCACTTTACAAGTGTGATGCCGTCAGCTCGCCGTCATTAGGGTTTCATTCATTGCACCGACTTAGTTGTACGGCGTCACCTTATGGGTCGTGATGCCGTCGCTCTTCAGTTTTTTGGTCCTGACGCCGTCAGCTCAAAACTGTCGCCATCGTCTGAAGCATCACTTGGTAATTTTATAACTTGATACTCTTCGTTGTTCATCAAGTGACGACATCACTTAGGAATCCTGACGCCGTCACAGCCCCTTTCTGTGACGATTTCTTGACTTTGTCATTTTCTTCGTTTTCTTGTCCAATCTAACCATAAAACGTTTCATTTTCCAGCATTTGCTTCAAAAGTACCTAAAACTCAAATAGAAACGATTTAGGACAGTAATTGATTAAATATGTACGGATTTAGAGCCTAAATCAATGTTGCAAAAAACGGCCTACTCGGCCTTGTAATCGCCGATTACAAGGTAAACGGCCCTGGAACTTGGAGAGATTTACAAGGAAATCGGCCGATTAATCAGCGATTACAAGATTTAGGGCCGATTAATCGGCTAAAAAATGCTACTCGGCCCTCGACCGCCTCAGGACCGATTCACGATTTTTGCAACATTGGCCTGAATGACTGATGTACTATCGTTGTGTAGGTAATTTTTGTATTCAAGTTTTAAATTTATATTTTTCCGACTTTACCTATAACAAACGCTAACAGACAGTTACACGATCAATGGAGAGCTAGTTGGTAAGTAGGGTGTCGATCACTAAGAGTGGAATGTTGATGTGTTTCAAAACCTTTAAATTTATAATGCTAGTTTTAACCGACTCAATACATAAAACACATGGGTAAAGTATAACCCCCGTTTATAGTAAAGATTTAGGTAAGACCAAGTCGTTCCAAGGGAATTGTAGTTTTCTCAGAATGTTATAAATGTGCTAAGGCTAATATGATTGTCACTTACCAAATTAACCAAACATGTAAATATCCAATATTGTAACGAGAGCAATGAAATACGAAGATTAAATCAAAGGATTAAAAGTATGCTTGTTTAGGCGTGATCACTAAGACATGAGTGTGTTGGAACAGTGATTACCACATTATAATTCAAGTTATCACAAGTCACAAATAACGTTAGTCTAAGATGCAACAAGTGTGTATATCGATTAATAACAATAAATCCTTTCGACCTATAAATATTGTCATAACCAATACATTATATGAAATGATAGAACACATATTCAAAAGAAGCCTTTCGACCTATATTCTTATATCCAATATTCCTTGTTTGTTTACTAATTTTATTACACAATTTTACAAGTGTAAAACCAAATCATTCGTCGACTAATGACTCGAAATTAATCATGATTCAATTATCCTTTCGACCTATATAATCAAACATGATCAATCAAAATAGCAATCAAGACAAGTCATAATATGATCAAATATTATGTTTCATCAATTCATATATCAAATGATAACTACTAGTCCAAACACACCAGATCAAAGATTATATTTCACCTAAACAAACATTAAGCCACTACTCCATAATCACAGAAGTAGAAAACATATCAAACATGTAAAATTCAGAGACTTTCATATCAAAAGGTAAATAGAAGTATAGCAAAGTTTACAAGATCGAATATGGCGAAATTGACAAGCTTACAAGCCGAGAAACAAATCAAAACCCAAAATACCAAACTCCTACTGTCCCAAACCCCTTAAGGTACTGTCACTACACTTCTGGAACCGAGCACAATGTGTTTAAGTTGTATGGGGCGTTTGGGAATGGATTCAAGGAATGAACTTGGTGTTAGTTCACCATTTTTGGTAGTAATCTTCTCTCTAGCAATTTCCTTGTAAAAATGGGGTTGGAGTCTGTTTTATATGCTCTAGGGGTGTTTCAAAACGTGGAGAGGAAGGGTGGAAAGGTATATGATCGGACTCAATGAATGCAATGAGTTATAAGCTCCATAAATGAGGTTGTTAAGTGCTGATAGAAAAGTGCGCCGTACTTATTGCCAAGTACGGTGTACTTTTGTTCTTTTACAGCTATTGGCACCAATTGGATGTTTTAGATAATTCTTTTAGCTTTCCGTGGCCGCGAACGGGAGGTAAAACGGAGTCCGTATGCTCCAGATATGGCCAAAACAATGGACAGGTGTCGGGAGATCTTCAATTTAAGTTTGTTTCTTCGTTTAAGCTTTATTTCTTCGTGCTTTCTTCCATTTCTTCCACGACACCCTACAATATCAAATATAGTCTATTAAGTATCAAAAGTTCATATAATTCACCAAAATATATACATAAAAGCATGGATAACTGATAACGCGGGATTGCGACCACGCAACAGGTTTTACCTCTCAAGGGATCTTGAGAAGCTTGCAATCCCACCAGGCAGTGTACCTGACCGATGTAGTATAGTGTAGTGGTAAGTACGGGGGATTGATCGTTCTCTCACAGGGAATAGTGTTCGTTAGGTATGAAAAACTAC